>CABEEJ010002230.1:103236-119245 GCA_901482245.1 Timema douglasi
TCTCTCTCTCTCTCTCTCTCTCTCTCTCTCTCTCTCTCTCACACACACACACACTCCTAAACTACTACTATTCATGCCTCTATTGTTGAAAGTCACTAACGTCAACCTGTTATGAAATATATATTATTTGCTTAATAATACTACATTATCGATAAAAAGTATTGATAAACGCTTCTAGTCAGGGCCGCTTTATCCATTACGCACAGTGCCTAGGGCCTACGAACCTTTTGAGGCCTACAATATTTCATTTGAAAAAATACATAAACAAAAAAAATCCCAAAATAAGAAAAAAACAGCCAATTTTAATTTCAAATATTTATTTTGATATTTTAATTACAAAAGTAAAATAATAAAAGTCGTCGCTTTTCCCCCAAAGCCTCTCTGATACAATCACAGACGCAGTAAGATATCACAGAATGAAATATTTGCTTAGAACAGTCAATCCGTCTAGTTTTCTACTATTCCTAGCACTTCTATGCAGGCAGATCATTGAATTATTATTTTTTTTAAATCGCAGATTATTCAAGGAATATTGAAAATGGCGCGCTGACTTCGAAACGAATAAAAGTGTTGGTGTGTTGACGCTATCACATAGCAAGCCACGAACCTATTAAATCGGTGTAGCACAATAATACAATAGAAAGGCAGCGTTTCATTTCAACACAAAACATAAATAATGAAAATAAAATATTTTATACATGCTGTGAAAATAAAACAGTAGCCTTCCATTGTCTTGCCTTTTCCCCTTACATAAACATATAGCTGATAAAAAAACACTGTACAAATGGAAACCTTAACGTGCATAGTATGATATAAATACAACAATTTCAAACAATAATACTGATTATAATAATACTAATAATAATAAGTTAATCCATGTAAAATGGTGAACACAATCAAACAATAGTAATTGCCACAATGGAATAATCTATTAGTTTAAAAATAATTCGAATGAGAAGTATTAAAATTCAAAACGTTTCATTATTGCTCACTTATTAGCCTTCACGTTCGTTTCCACAAAGATCAGTATTGCTTGCCACAGGCAAGGGCGGTGTAATCGATAATAGACCTTATTGTTTTGAATCGTCACCTTTGACAAGACTGTAAATTAGAACACACACATAAGGTTGACTCATACTTCGTTCGAAATTCGAAGCGCGACTGAAATAAAAATTATTGTTGCGATAGTTTCCACGACCGTTGGACGCATGCGCACGAGTGGTAAACAAGCAAGTGTTGCTTTTATGAGGTCGTTGGCGAGGTGTTATTTACAATAGCTTTTATTGCGGCATCATTTCACTAGTTACTTGCGTCTGTGTACAATCGTGTTCACTAAATGTATACTTAGTGTTCCTGTACTTTGTTCGAACACAATCTGGTTACACAAAGAGAAGAAAATAGTCCGCAGTGGTGGATGGCGACCTACCAAGTGGGCGAAGAAGCTGATTGGGCGAGGCGGCGCCTACTTGTGCACACAATTGTTTACGAATAGGTTACAATTAGTGACTTTCAGTCAATGTTTACGATAAAGGACCTGCTGTTAGATATCAACTCTACTGCCGTGGATAAATGAAGCCATCAAATAGTGTGTTGGGAGGATAATGTTGTTTGCAGATACTTTAGTCGATGTATAATTAATTTAATCCCATTATTGAGTGCAAACTGAAGATTCCAATCAATTAAAGAGATAATAATGTTTTGGTGAAATTGTCAAATGATTAAATCGAAGGGGAAAGATGATAGTTTCTAGTAGTGACGTAACTGTGGCCTTCGTCTGGATATTTTTTTAAATTAAACTCGTCTACAAGTAGCCCCATGGCTTCTTTGGTGCTGACTGACAGCTCACAGCTGATAGCTGATGGCGTTGAAAAGTTACCAGACCAAATTATGTATCCCTACGCCAAACCATATGATCTGCAAAAACATATGTTTAGCAGCTGTCACTTCTGACAGTCAAAATTTAGGTATATACCTAAAAGTTGACTGCCAGAAGTTAACTGTGAGCTGTCAGTCAGCACCAAAGGAGCCACGGGGCTACTGTATGTACTAATTACGCTAGGCTTAATGGTATAGGGATTACGAGGATTTATAATTGAGAGGAATTGCACGCGAATTTGCGTGGAAGGAGAGTGGAACACTATTTAGGAAAAAAAACCACCCACGTTGCACCCGACCGGGATAGAACCCCATCTTCGGCAGTCCAGCCCAACACGAGAGTAGCGCGTTAGACCACGCGGCTACCGGATCGGGTGGCATTTTATTGATTGAAATTCATATTTAATTTTATATTATTTTGATTTTTTAATAATTTTTTTTTAAGAAAATCTTGTGAATCCGGATTTCGGGCCCAGCCCTCGCGGCGGGCCTGAGTGACACATTCAACCACCAAGCGCTGTAGTCGTGAGTCTGGTTGTCAACTTGGGCTGTTTGATTGCGTTGGCTGACATTTTTTTTTCAAGAAAAATAATTGATAATGTTACATCTAGGGATGTAAACAAAGTATCGATACTTTACTAATATCGATATTTTACTTTCGATACTAGTGTATTTTGACTCGGTGATTATTTCCTAATACTTTTACTGATATTAGTACTCACACTCCGGTATCGAAAGAAACAACTTTTTTTGTTATCTTTACACATGATTGGATTACATGTTTACTACGGTTAAAGAAGGTTACAAAATAGATTGAAAAAATGTATCACTAATCATATTTAGCTATTAAATATTCCACCAGCTACATTCTTATAGACATTTTGAAAGATGGTATGGTAAAACTTTTTATATCCATCATACAGTACTATCTAACATACCTTCCAAGTTCCAACACATAAAATAGATGTGCTATACTTAAATATAATATAATATGGTTAAATCATTATGATTTTCAGTGTTTAAATAAATATGAAATACAAATATTATTATCATGTCAAAGTTGAAATTATTACTTGATAAGAAATATATATTTTTCCAGATTAAAATTTCGATACTTTAAATGAGTACAATATCGATATTTTCTTCCGATACTTTAAATGAGTACAATATCGATATTTTCTTCCGTTACTTTAAATGAGTACAATATCGATATTTTCTTCCGTTACTTTAAATGAGTACAATATCGATGTTTTTCTTTCTATACCAATCACATCTCCCGTCTCTAGTAGAGCTCCCGGTGTCAACTTGCTGTTGCGACCGACTGTACGCCCTTCTCTTGCGGTAGATTAGCGGCAAGAGTTGTTTTTTTACGAGGATAACAGTTTCAAGATAAAAAGCAGGTGAGCTTAAGAGACTTGTCGGTGGTATGTGGCGACGAGGTGGTGGGTATTGCGCCGACAAAATGGCGTCAGCTAAGCTCGAGGAGATAAGGTGAAGGAGATACTGAGAATGGCATCAGCTATGCTCGAGGAGATAAGAGATAGTCAACCACCGCCCTCGGTCAGCGAGAACGTCTAAATCTCTCTCAGCTTAACAACGGTCTGTGTCGTTTTATGAAACTACCGTACTTCTCTACTCTGGCTAAACTTGAACTCCCTTTTTCTCTTCACCTACAACCACCCTTTGTTATGTCTTAGTCCAAGCTAGTGCCCTTTTTCATCAAGTCCAGTCTCGTATCTCTGCAAATATGATTAAAGAATCGTTGAACATGAACTGATGTCACCACATTTACACACGATTTTAACTCCTTTCGACACCTCAAGACAGAAAGGGCGATATATTTAAAAGAAAAATCAAACTCAAGATTTTAATAAAATGTCGACGTTTCATGACCCCCTTAAAATTGAAAAAGTGAATTTCGTAATGCCGGCGGGTTAAAGCCGAAACTATTTCACAGATTGGGCTAAAACTTGGTATTTGGGGTCCTGGTGAGGTCCCCGCGAGGGTTTTTTCGGAATTAGATATCCAACCCTAAAATTAAGGGTAGTTTATTGGCGGGAAAAATAAGGAGGAATCGATTGTCTCGAAATTCGCTCAAACGATTTTGTTTGAATGCTCCATCTAGACACTGTTTATCATTATAAACAAGATGGCAATTTTTATTGAATGCTCCGTCTAGACACTTTATCATTATAAACAAGATGGCAATTTTGATTGAATGCTCCATCTAGACACTGTTTATCATTATAAACAAGATGGCAATTTTTATTGAATGCTCCGTCTAGACACTTTATCATTATAAACAAGATGGCAATTTTGATTGAATGCTCCATCTAGACACTGTTTATCATTATAAACAAGATGGCAATTTTTATTGAATGCTCCGTCTAGACACTTTATCATTATAAACAAGATGGCAATTTTGATTGAATGCTCCATCTAGACACTGTTTATCATTATAAACAAGATGGCAATTTTTATTGAATGCTCCGTCTAGACACTTTATCATTATAAACAAGATGGCAATTTTGATTGAATGCTCCATCTAGACACTGTTTATCATTATAAACAAGATGGCAATTTTTATTGAATGCTCCGTCTAGACACTTTATCATTATAAACAAGATGGCAATTTTGATTGAATGCTCCATCTAGACACTGTTTATCATTATAAACAAGATGGCAATTTTTATTGAATGCTCCGTCTAGACACTTTATCATTATAAACAAGATGGCAATTTTGATTGAATGCTCCATCTAGACACTGTTTATCATTATAAACAAGATGGCAATTTTTATTGAATGCTCCGTCTAGACACTTTATCATTATAAACAAGATGGCAATTTTGATTGAATGCTCCATCTAGACACTGTTTATCATTATAAACAAGATGGCAATTTTTATTGAATGCTCCGTCTAGACACTTTATCATTATAAACAAGATGGCAATTTTGATTGAATGCTCCATCTAGACACTGTTTATCATTATAAACAAGATGGCAATTTTGATTGAATGCTCCATCTAGACACTGTTTATCATTATAAACAAGATGGCAATTTTTATTTACTCATGACAATGATTTTGAAGGTACTTTATATGGGGGAAATTATCAAATTTTTGGTCATTTCTCCGCAACTAGTTGAGATACAAAATAACTTATCGTTGCAGGACTGTTAAAGATACAAATATTTTATTTGAAATATATTTTTTATAAAACCAATCGATTCTGAGCTATACGCAAATAGATATATACTTTTTAATTCAGGTATTTGAAAATGAATTCGATTCTTATGCTCTTTGGTGGACAAAAATGTTTCTCTTTTCTTAATTTTTCTCTGACAGTGTTCCTAGTCCCTGGTGTCATAGTGTAGTAACAGTGTATAATATTTAATTTATGATCTTTGGGGGTTGTGTTTCTACAACAATGTATATTATTTCGTTCCACAAATCCTACGAGTTTTTAGTAAATGTATATTTTAAGATAAATGAGGAAGACAACTATGTGGTGCACCATTTATTTTCCTATTAATAAACTTCAAATCAGAGAGGATTGTTAAGGAAAGAGTCATGTTGGAATATTTCGACTTCGTCTGCATGGAAATTTCTCGCGTTCCCGAGGCGAGCCCCCCCCCCCCTTAACGTCGTTGGAATATTTCTAGTGCATTCGTATATTTTAAATAGATGGATAATCGTCCAGCCTAAATTGAAATCCACCTATCCTTGACATTAGCGCCTGAGCAATATCTTGATTTTGATTTTGGTAAGGAAAAAATAACTTTCAGTCAAGAGATCATTACGAAAACCAGGTGAATAGGATTGCTAGGATCTTACTGATATGATGGACCCAGGTTCGATTCTCAAAAAAAGTGTTTAATACTTTTCATTATTATATTGGGGTTTTTCCCTATTTACCAGCTGATAAGTTGAGTGTTTGGAGGGTTTTTTTGTTTTGTATTTTTTTCAGTAGTTAAGGTTCGTGTTGACTGATTAATTAAAACAAGTATAATAAACTAGATTCTCCTTAAAGTTTGAGCAATAGTTGAATAATTTTAAATTCAAGAATTTTAATGTTAATTCAATTCATACAAAATAATAATTAATTTGGCTAAGGTATTCTACAGTAAAAACTTTACTGCTCAGTTTTAAAAGTGATTCAATGATTTCTAATAATTATAGTTCACTAGTTATAAGGAGTTATTATTGGCACCGCGTCTTACTACCCGTTCGGGCTATACGCACTTACGCTAATGTGTAATGGTAGGGTGATTGTGAGATGAAATGGAGGACCTACAGTTTAACGTGGGATCCGAACCACGTGGAGGCCTGACTTTCTCCTCATTCAAAAGATGTCTTGTCAGAGGTGAAGGAAGGGTTTGGTAATCAGATAAATCTGTGCCGGGACCGAGGATTGAACCCCAGCTGCCAGCACAGAAGTCTGACACCTTACCCCTAGACCACCAGGTCACCCTATAAGGAGTTAAACTTGCTATTTTATGCTTTTTGTGTACCAACGTTAAGGTAAAATCATCAATGTACGGGGCTGAAATTTAATAAAACTAGACATTCTTATGAGGTGTACAAAATTGAATATTTATAATGTTAAAGAAAAATAATTTGTAACGCATAAATAGTTTAAAAGTGGTAAAATTACATCATATTTAATTATATATAAATACCCAGATAAATCAATTTTATCCAATTTGGTAGTACACAATGCGATAGCTTATTAGTTTTTTTTTTTTTAATTTAACTCTACCCGTTTATTTTATTAATGTGTCCAAAATGAGGGTCAAATAATACCAACTAATGACGATTCCCCCACCTGAGTTAAATTACCTCACAAGACATTACACACTCAAAACATATTAGTAATTTGACTTTAAGGTATGAAATAACAACACTACAGTTGATGGGATATGTTCTAATAAACTTGAAGAGGAATTAACTTTTGCTCGTGTTTGTACACACAACACACAGGAAACAACGAAAGATAAAGAACATGTTGTCCACTTTATATTATATTTTTTAGGCCAGCGAGCTGTCGAAGACCAGGCCTTAACAATAATTAAATATTGCTTAATTTCTTCTAGGACACATTGTTAAAAGAGTGTTGGGCTTTGGAGTAATAGGGAAATTAGGTAAGACCGCGTACCAGTTTGTAAGTTGTGGGCTAGTAAAGGAATTACGAACCAAATACAACAATAACATTTTAAAGCTTGATACGTTGGCTAGAGATATGTCTTAACGGTCGGTGTGGTTGTGGATGAGTAAATGTTAATCAGTCATTTGATAAGAAAAATATTAACTATGTAGCTCAATAATAAACGATCTTGGAATAATAGTACTGGAAGGTATTATATATATATATAATATGTATTTATGATACACCAGAACCATGTCTATCCGAATTAGGACCGAAGCTTGATCGGAACAATGCAGTAGAATACAAGGATAAAGTATTTTCACGAATTTTAAACTACAGTTGAATGAGTTTAATTAAAGTTTCATTTATTTAACTTACGTATAACACGTGATATATTCTGTAATTATTGTTAGTGACTTGAAAAACACATTGTGTTGACTACAACATGTAAATATCAAGCATTTACCATCAGATATCACTGTTTCTTATAATTGTCTTTTAACTTTTAGCTTCTTAACCAATAAAATATATTTCACGCGAGTTAATTTTCTCTCCATTTTCCGAAAAGCGTGTTAGGATTATCCGGAATTTCGGGTCACGGTGGTTTTAAAATACTGACAAAATGTAACGATCATTTTATCGGCATAGATAACGTGATTACTGATTAGTTACCGAAAATATGATTCGACGTAAGAACATAAATGGTCTTAGTATTATTTTTTTTGCCAGATGCGCCCCACTTCTAGAGATGTGTAGTTCACGAACTATAAGGTTACCTGCCTGTCTAGAGGTAAGGTGTCAGACTTCTGTGCTGGCGGCCGGGATTCAATCCTTGGTCCCGGCACAGATTTATCTGATTACCAAACCCTTCCTTCACCTCTGACAAGACATCTTGTGAATGTGGGGAATGCCAGGCCTCCACCGTGGTTCGGATTCCACGTTAAACTGTAGGTCCTCCATTTCATCTCACAATCACCCTACCATTACACATTAGCGTAAGTGCGTATAACCCGAGCGGGTAGTAAGACGCGGTGCTACTTATAATAATTCACGAACTAATGGTTAGAAATGAACGATTCGTACGACTAAGCTAGTCGAACTAGTTCGCCCGTTCAAAGTGAAAAGAGATTAATAGCGAGATATCCCAACTTTAAGCATTCACTCTTCAGTTTAAATTCTCCTCAAGGAGGTTAACAACAGCAACATCATCATATATAAGTTACAATAACGTAATAACAGAGATTTCAGTCCTCTTCTAACACTCGCGTATAGACTAGAGCGCTTGGTGGTTGAAAGTGGCACTAAAGTCTGTTGACCAGATCTGTTCATACGGCAATATTATAATCAGAAGTATTACCTTTCTTTGGGATTCAAGGATCTGACACTCCCCCCTCCTCCTAATAGCTATTATTTGTTTGGGTTTTATTTGCAGTGTATCGTCAATTTGCAAACAACTTCTCTCCAAACCACTAGTGAGGTGTATATTTGAAGGGTACATGGGGAAAAGGAGGAAGTCACGTTACACGCATTTTCCACGACAACTTTTATATCTCAGACCTCATAAGAACCTCAGCAAATACTATTTTTAATTTATATAAATATGTCAGAGACCAACCATAAAATAAAGTGCACCAAAAAGTTATCATCATGGCAGAACTTTATATGAAGTATAAAATGAATTACCCATACACAACTTTATTTGAATGATACAATGAATTACCCATACAAAACTTTATTTGAATGATACAATGAATTAACCCATACAAAACTTTATTTGAATGATAAAATGAATTACCCATACACAACTTTATTTGAATGATAAAATGAATTACCCATACACAACTTTATTTGAATGATACAATTTTTAATTTATATAAATATGTCAGAGACCGCTTTTAACCATAAAATAAAGTGCACCAGAAAGTTCTCATGATTGTCTAACAGATGGCAGCACTGACTCAATTTGATTATAAATGAACGTTCCTAATTATCCCCCCCCTCCCGTTCCCCTCCCTAATAAACCGCAAGCCGCCACTGTCAAGTGGTTCCCTCGACTCGAGAGCACTCTGGGGACTACTCTGAGGACTTCAAGTTCAAGGCCGCGTTGTAGGACAGACATAATTATTTTGTAATTCAAATGAGTTCTATTCCTGAAATCGATGCAAAGTCACTCTTCAAGGTGTCGACAAATTAAAATAACGCCTCCTTATCAGCCCTTTGCGACGTCCTTTCTATGGAAATAGGACTGAAGCGCAGTCGTAAGAGGAATCTTATTAGACAGCTAGAGATGGGATTTACCAGAAACTAGAGATTCATTCAAAAAAATATCTCCAATACAATAATTATGAATATCTAAACTTGAAATAACAATTTTAACCATTAATGTCAATGGTAAAATGAATAATAAGTATTGTAGTTGGGGGGCGTGGAGGGGGGAAACAACGAGGCCAATAATGAGATATCATGAGGAGCAGATAACAGCAAGTGTGCAAATGAGAGGAGAGGAATTGAAGCAATTAAAAGAGGAAGATTGATGGAAGGACAGAGGAAGATGGAGGAGGCATTTAACTAAACTGACCCGTCCAAAGGCTGGAAGCAGATGATGATGATGATGATGATGATGATGATGGGAGTGTAACAAAAAAAGGACAACATTTTATTAAGATTTATTAATTTTCATAAAAAGTGTTCTCTCTGTTTATGATGGAATAGACACTGTAGACAAAATAGCATCTTGTCAGCGACACCGAGAATTAAGCAAACTTTTTTTTTTTTAATGAACTTTAAATATCTTCACTTCTGCAGCTATCACTTTTGATTAAAAATAAATATTAATAACAAAGTAAATGTTGTCAATATTGACCGAAAAAATTAGCTTATGTTTGTTTTTTCCGAAAGTCTCATCCTACAAGGATACTCTTTTATAAATACAAAACTGGTTCAACAATAATTTTTTAAACAAAAGGCAGAACTTTATATGAAGTATAAAATGAATTATCCATGCACAATTTTATTTGAATAATAAAATGAATTACCCATACACAACTTTATTTGAATGATACAATGAATTACCCATACACAACTTTATATGAAGTATTAAATGAATTACCCATGCACAACTTTATTTGAATGATACAATGAATTACCCATACACAACTTTATATGAAGTATTAAATGAATTACCCATGCACAACTTTATTTGAATGATACAATGAATTACCCATACACAACTTTATATGAAGTATTAAATGAATTACCCATGCACAACTTTATTTGAATGATACAATGAATTACCCATACACAACTTTATATGAAGTATTAAATGAATTACCCATGCACAACTTTATTTGAATGATACAATGAATTACCCATACACAACTTTATATGAAGTATTAAATGAATTACCCATGCACAACTTTATTTGAATGATACAATGAATTACCCATACACAACTTTATATGAAGTATTAAATGAATTACCCATGCACAACTTTATTTGAATGATACAATGAATTACCCATACACAACTTTATATGAAGTATTAAATGAATTACCCATGCACAACTTTATTTGAATGATACAATGAATTACCCATACTGTAACTAGTCATCTTCTACAGGCCTGAAAATGAAGTTAATGAATTGGAATTTGAAACATATATTGCTTACAACTTTGGTTATGATTTACATAACTTATAATTACCATAAAACCCCACACTTTCTTATAATTAACCATTTGATAGTAATAAAGATAATTAAATTAGGCCTAGATGAATAGAAAAGAACAAGGTATTTATCAGTTTAGTACTCTCAGTAGCTTGAGTGTATTAATATATAAACTAAAGGAAAAACTAATATAATTTTATAAATGAAAGTTGAAAACTAAGGGCCTAAAACCCTGACCACTTTACAATACACAGCTTTATTTGAAGTATAAAATGAATTACCCATGCACAACTTTATTTGAATGATACAATGAATTACCCATACACAACTTTATTTGAATGATAAAATGAATGACCAATGCACAACTTTATTTGAATGATAAAATGAATGACCAATGCACAACTTTATTTGAATGATAAAATGAATGACCAATGCACACAGTTCAGGATTGTTTCATGAGCTGTAGACTACTTTGGAAAAATCTTGAATTTCCGTTACAAGACAAACATATTCGAAGGCTCGTATAATTATTAGGTTTAAAGCCCCCATAAAAATACGATATGTTACAAAATATCGTTGCACAATGTCTGCCAGTGATTAAAACCAAGACAAAACAAAGCCGATACAGTCAATTCAACTTGTGAACACGAGAGCCGCTCGGATATCACCAACAATGGAGAGTTGAAGGCCCCTATCGATTAGGCTACCTGCAGTTTCACGGAAATATCGTTCGTCCTTCAATAAGGTTCAAAATATATGCAAAAACAACAGCTGAGGAGGTCTGAACGCTTTTTGCAGGAGGAAGTCTGAACGCTTTCTGGAGGAGGAAGTCTGAACAGTTTTTGGAGGACTTCTGAACGCTTTTTTGGAAAAGGAAGTCTGACCAGTTTATAAAAGAGGAAGTCTAAACGTGTGTATTGAAGGTGGTTTTACCGAGATGGTTTTACTCTCTCCTTGCACGCAAATGCGGGTACACTTCCTCTGAAATCAACCTAGCTCACCCCTAACTTATTAGGGTAATTAGTACACCTGCGTACAAGAACAGGTGCTAAGAAGAATATAAGCCTATATGACATAAACTGATGTTTATGTTGCCGCCCTGTGGTCAACCATTAATTTACTTCTCGAGTAGGTCAAAACTAATCAAAAATATTTCTGTACTTTTTTTCTCAAATTTGGAATTTTAGGGGCAATTTTTTTTTAAATGTGATTATCAAATCGTAATCCATGTCTTAAATTTGTAGCCTGCGTATTTAACACGTGATTTTCATTAACGTATACTTTATTATATGATTTGTAAACAACGCAAAATGAAACAAGCGTCGGTGGCTTAAAATATTTAGAAATGTATCAATTATTTTTAAATATTGGAATAATTTTTTATTAATTTGTTTAAAAATATATAATAATTTTTAAATATTGGAATAATTTTTCAATAATTTGTTTTATAAAATAAATGTTTAAATTATATATTACTAACCGTTATTTATTCATGCGATATGAAAGATATTATTGTGTTTAGAGAAATATATTTTTAAATAATAGTTTGAATGGTATTTTAATTGAGTTTTGAATATGTTATCAATAAAAGATTACAAAAAAAAAATTGAACCAAAGCAAATATCCATTCACTATCGATAATTAAGTATTATTATTGACGGTGGAAATGGCAACAATGATGTTCCAAGGAGGATCGTCGATTTGTACAGTTAAAAAAAGTACCTACTCAAATGAACAATTATGAATATTTTATGTTCTTTGAAGTACAATAAATAAAATATCTGTACACTTCTTTTATGTTTCAGAGGATGTGCTAATTTCAGATTCTAATAAATAATTAAACGTAATAAAAAAAAGTTCAATCTATTTCACTCCCTCTTATAGCCACAAATATAATTTTCTTGTGAAAGAATTGACTCCTACCATAACTCTCGAAAACAATATTAATGTAAATATCTCTTTTTACCTGTTGATCTGAAGTCGATCACGACGCACACCAAGACTTGCGGCGCGCGCACTAACTACATAACCATACTTCACACTGGACAGGACTGAACTGAGGCGTCTGTGCGCGCGAGCCGGTAACTCACCTCCCGGCCCGCCCGCATGGAGCGACACTGTCGACTTATCGCGCCCAGAGGCAGGTGTTATACCGGCAAGCATTTCCTAATCGCACCGGTCGTCCCCAAGACGACGGATACTATGCAAACATACCTAGTCTGCGTTCACTTCAAGTCGCGAGCTCTTGAAGAGATAATGCGCATCAGCTTTGGACGGTTAAGAGCGACTTACAACTTGTAGCTTTAGGCAAATTTTTATCCGACAACCTTAAAAGCTGCTAGATATACTTTCAAGTATTCATACGTCAAGCTATGCGAGCTGAATCTGTCACTTATAAAATTACACTAATCAAACATAAAAGATTATCAATGTTGACCGCGAAAAAAAGTTTGTATTTTTTTTCAAAAGGCCCTTTATATGAAAATTGTACTTTTCTAACTTCAACAGGATGAAAGAAGTGGATTGCAAGGAAATGCACCAACTTTCGCCTGTGAAGAGAGAGAAAAAATTATGGGTATATAATTGCCCGAACTTTGCGCCAGGCTATCATATTATTAACACTAAAGGGAAAGGTCGAATTTAAAGGAAATGTACCCGCATTTGTACTAAAAGGTCAGAAACCCTCGGTACGCCAGGCCCCGACCTCGCAGTCATCCGGTGAGACAAGACGATACCCACGCCTTTATCCACGTGCCCACCGATACGGGTCCCTCTGACTAAATGTCCACGGTTCGAACCTTCACCCTGCTAAAGTTGGTATATAATTGCCCGAACTTTGCGCCAGGCTATCATATTATTAACACTAAAGGGAAAGGTCAATTTAAAGGAAATGTACCCACATTTGTACTAAAAGGTCAGAAACCCTCGGTACGCCAGGCCCCGACCTCGCAGTCATCCGGTGAGACAAGACGATACCCACGCCTTATATCCACGTGCCCACCGATACGGGTCCCTCTGACTAAATGTCCACGGTTCGAACCTTTACCCTGCTAAAGTTGGTATTCGTTCAGTTGACAATCAAACACACCCGGTCACGTGATATCGTTAAAAACTGGACTGCCGAAGACGGGAAGATCGGGAATCGAATCCCGGTTGGATACACCGAGTTTTTTTTCACTATATGGTTTCCCACTCTTCCTTCTCGAAAATGCTGGTACATTTTCTACCTTATTTATCCCTATTCCATGATAATTACTCGAACGGGAAGTAAGATGCGGTATTATGAAACAAATTGTATCGTCTCATAGATTCCTCCTGACTCCCTCCACCCAATGATCGTCTCGTAGATTCCTGACTCCCTCCACCCAATGATCGTCTCGTAGATTCCTCCTGACTCCCTCCACCCAATGATCGTCTCGTAGATTCCTCCTGACTACCCTCCCCCCGATGATCGTCTCGTAGATTCCTCCTGACTCCCTCCACCCAATGATCGTCAAATGACTATAGGCCAACTGCCGCGTCCCCTAATTATCGTACGTGTATATCTGTGGGACGAGACGATAGTTTGTGTGGGTTAGGCCGCATTCTAGATTCTCGCTAAATTCTGGGACCAAAACCAATTACTGAAATTGGCTTGATGCGGCCCCAGACGTGGGAATATATTGCCAACAATTAAACCGGATACAAAAAGAATTTGCATATAAATATATATATATTACTCTGCTTATTAAAATATATGATTTCGTATTTTTTAATACTAATAAGAAACAAACAATCTGATAGCATAATAATTATTATTATTATTAGCACCGCGTCTTACTACCCGTTCGGGTTATACGCACTTACGCTAATGTGTAATGGTAGGGTGATTGTGAGACGAAATGAAGGACCTACAGTTTAACGTGGAATCCGAACCACGGTGGAGGCCTGGCATTCCTCACATTCACAAGATGTCTTGTCAGAGGTGAAGGAAGGGTTTGGTAATCAGATAAATCTGTGCCGGGTCCGAGGATTGAACCCCGGCCGCCAGCATAGAAGTCTGACACCTTACCCCTAGACCGCCAGGTCACCGATAGCATAATTAAATTTACTAACCATATCATAATACCACACCATGATTAGATAAACTAATTTAATTAAGAGTAAAACCTCATCACTGATAGACACGTATACAGGCCGGCCACAATTATTTATGAGACATAAAAAACGTAACTTTCTATTTAAAAGTATCTGACCTTGAACAAAGAAAAATTTTCTCCTGCGGTGCATTTTTTTCATTTGTGTACAACGCTTTAAAAAAAATTCGGGGTTCCTTTATGTTGTACTAAATATAAAAGGATCCCGTGACAAAATGTAATTGGAAAACACTTATTTAGATTGACCAACGATTGAACGTTTGCCGACGCCTTAAAATCAAGTTAATGTATAATTAGACAGGAAACGTTGCTAATTGCTCCCCGCCGTCACTGGACTTGGTTCATGGTCGAGAACGTGAACGCGACCGGAAGTCGTACTGATAGCCAAACGGCGGTCGCTGAGTGGAGGAGGTGTCCTGTGAGGAATGTAGTCTGGAGGCTGATAGCGCCAGTTCTCACAGAGGGAACAGGAGACTAGGAGCAGAGTCAACAGAGGAGACACTCCGGTCTGAGACAGGGGTGTCCCTCTATAGCAGGACTAGACAGGGGTGTACCTCTAGACTAGAACTAGACAGGGGTGTCCCTCTATAGCAGGTCTAGACAGGGGTAGTCATACCTTGAACGGTAGCAAACTTAACTTGGCAAGTTAAGCCTGATACCCTGCTTGGTTCCGCTATGGTGTAACTCAAAGTATAGGTCCATAGTGTAATAAGTCAAGGTAATATGAAGAGAAGACAGACGAAACCAGTCAATTTAATAATCAACAGTTTCCAGGGATTCGTTATGGCGGCCAAGTCATGAGGGGGCTGAACTCGATATAATGAACTTGATGATTTCTGAAAATATCAGAGGACTTTGGAATTCGTGCATGGGTTCGTTGGATTCACACCCCTAGTGTTGCCGTCCTGGAAGTGGTTTGTTGGATTCCAGCCCCTAGCGTTGTCGTCCTGGAAGTAGATTGTTGGATTCCAGCCCCTAGCGTTGCCGTCCTGGAAGTGGTTTGTTGGATTCCAGCCCCTAGCGTTGTCGTCCTGGAAGTAGATTGTTGGATTCCAGCCCCTAGTGTTGCCGTCCTGGAAGGGGTTTGTTAGATTCCAGCCCCTAGCGTTGCCGTCCTGAAAGTGGTTTGTTGGATTCCAGCCCCTAGCGTTGCCGTCCTGGAAGTGGTTTGTTTGATTCCAGCCCCTAG
>CABEEJ010002231.1:0-17111 GCA_901482245.1 Timema douglasi
CTTATAGGACAATGTATGTACACTGCAGGAACAATAGATATTCACTTATGGGACAATGGATGTACACTCCAGGAACAATAGATATTTTCTTATAGGACAATGTATGTAGACTGCAGGAACAATAGATATTCACTTATGGGACAATGGATGTACACTCCAGGAACAGTAGATATTCACTTATTTATCAATGGATGTACGCTTCAGTAACAATAGATATTTACTTATAGGACAATGGATGTACACTCCAGGAACAATAGATATTCACTTATGTAACAATGGATGCTCACTCCAGGAACAATAGATATTCACTTATGGAACAATGGATGTACACTTCAGTAACAATAGATATTTACTTATAGGACAATGGATGTACACTGCAGGAACAATAGATATTTACTTATAGGACAATGGATGTACACTGCAGGAACAATAGATATTTACTTATAGGACAATGGATGTACACTGCAGGAACAATAGATATTTACTTATAGGACAATGGATGTACACTGCAGGAACAATAGATATTCACTTATGGAACAATGGATGTACACTCCAGGAACAATAAATATTTACTTATTGAACAATGGATGTACACTCCAGGAACAATAAATATTCACTTATTGAACAATGGATGTACACTCCAGGAACAATAAATATTCACTTATTGAACAATGGATACACACTCTGTTTACCCTTAAAGCTAGCAGTCTCACCTTGGTGGACTACACTATTGCCTTTCCTACAAGCTACGACATTGTGGGACCAGGCAACGTAAGCTTGATACCGTTCAACGTAAACTAAAAGTACACTTCAGATCAGTAGCAATAGCTAAGTATCCAGACAATTGAGACCCCCCTCCACTCCTTCATTCAAGGGAGGCACATTATCTTCGAAGAACATATTCTGATGGTCGTAATAGTGGTATATCCTCGACTGTACGTCTCATGACCGGTTCACACCAGACGCGATGGCTCGTGAGATGTTTGCTCACCCGAATCAGCCCTCCTGTGTGCAACCTCTGGATTATGTCTCCTGTATGATATATCCTCCCCTAAAACCCCACACGCTCTCTGACCGGGAACTAATGAACTATTGTTGGTGGTCTCTCATTAAAACCGGTCATGTTTCAAAATAATTGACTATTTTAACGGCCATTCATACCCACTACGTGTTGTTACGTTGTTATCCATGAAGGGTCTGTGAGTGTGGTTACATTAAAAGTGGGGTCTTGGGTTGTAAATTAAATGTCTGGACACATGGAACTATCAGCTCTCAACAACTATAATATAGTGTAAATATTAGTTCTGACACCTTCAATATAGTGTAGCCACAATCTCTCAACAACTTTAATATTGTGTAGATATCAGCTCTCAACAACTATAATATATTGTAGCTATCAGCTCTCAACTATATAATATAGTGTAGCATACTATAAACACCTTTAATATAGTGTAGCAACAAGCTCTCAATAACTTTACTATAGTGTAGCCACAAGCTCTCAACAACTTTACTATAATGTAGCCACAAGCTCTCAACAACTTTACTATAGTGTAGCTACCAGCTAATAGCACCTTTATCATGGTGTAGCCACAAGCTCTCAACCCCTTTACTATATTGTAGCTTCCAGCTAATAGCACCTTTAACATGGTGTAGCCACAAGCTAACAACAACTTTACTATAGTGTAGCTAGCAGCTAATAGCACCTTTATCATGGTGTAGCCACAAGCTCTCGACAACTTTACTATAGTGTAGCTAGCAGCTAATAGCACCTTTATCATGGTGTAGCCACAAGCTAACAACATCTTCAGCGTCGTGGCCCTACAAGTTCCCAACAACTTTAGTATCATGAGACTATCAATTCCTAACAACACGCAAATGTGGGACTACTTGCTTTCAATATTTTGTGACAAGTAAAATTTAATATATTCCTGGAATATTTGGGATACCCGTCCCGATAAGTTGAGCAACGATAACCAAATATGTTTAGATTACATGCCAACCACGTTGATATTATGACTCTCACATATACTTGAGCTCATTGTTTCCAGAGTGAGATAAATTTAGCCTGTAAATGCTGTGTCAAGTATTCCGGATAATACTGGGGGGGACTACGGCATCGCAATTACTGAATAACTTGCTCAGGCAGAGGAATGTCCTTGGAGGCCGCAACCAATTTGAAGCAGAATGTACTTGAATAATTGGATACTGTAACTCTCACCATATCTGCATTAACTGTAGGACGTACTGGACCAGTCCTTCCTCGCGTATCTTGCACCTTGGATTGGAAACTATGATTTATATAATATGAATCGACTGCTTTGAGAAGCAGTTTTGTTCGATAAATTGTTTATTTACAGTCGTGGCAGGCGTAGGTGAGGGCCATTTATCAATTTGATATCATGATCAACGCTATAAATTGAACAATTGGCTAAATATTTTCGCTGGGTGCACTGGATGTGTGTGTGTTTCCCAGTCCCTTTTCTCGCTAGTGCAAGTAAACTTCCTCAAAGCTAGCTTGCTCACTCCAGCCTCCACACTAAGCAACCCCTGGTATAGTATTATATGTACAAACTATTGTGTTTCTTGAGATATTCTTCAAATCATCACAAAATAACATATGGCCCGAACAAATTTAGAGCCACTTCTCCCGTGGGTCTTGTTGAAAACTACTGACTCTACCTTTTTTTTTTTCTCTCTGTGTCTACAAATCTAATCATTTCTTCTGTGGGGCTTGTGGAAAATGCTGACTCTATAATATTTGTCTCAATGTGTCTACACATCTAATCACGTCTTCTGTGGGTCTTGTGGAAAATGCTGACTATAATATTTGTCTCAATGTGTCTACACATCTGATTGAGTCACTAGGTTTGTCAGAAAATATGGTATCGACATCACCATATGAACTTGATAATTAAAGTGTATATAAACACCCTCATACCAAGTTCATAATTAAAAGTTATATCAACACCATCACACTAGGTTCATAATGAAAAGTGATATTAACATCATACCAACTCTAAAATAATGAAAAGTTTTATCTCCACTACCATTCCAAATTCATAATCAAAAGTGGTATCAACAACGACATATCAGCTTCCTCCATAGTTAAAAGTCATATCACCTCTACTAGATTAAGAATGATATCAACACCATAACACCTTCTTCATAACTAAAACTATTATCAACACTACTCGACTATTTTCACAATTAAAAGTGGTATCGACATCATTTTATCAACTTCATAATGAAATCTATTATCAACACTCGATTATCTTCATAATTAAAAGTGATATCAACATCATAATACCAACTTCATAATGAAAGGTGCTATCCACACCAACAGATCAGCCACTCTATTAAAAGTAGTATCAACACCACCATACCATATTCTTAATGAAACCATCATAATAGCTACATATTGAAAAGTGGTATCAACACTATGTATGTAAAGCGTTATCAACACCAGTATAGCCTTTAGTGAAAAATTGAAATTAACACCATCATACCAGTCTCAGTATGTAAAGCGTTATCAACACCACCATAGCCTTTAGTGAAAAATTTAAATTAACACCACCATACTAGCCCGATGATGAAAAATGGTATCAACACTGCCATACTAGCTTCATTATGAAAAGTGGTATCAACACCACCATGCCTTGTTTCTCCACCGCACGCTCCAACAGAAAATAAAGCAAACAAAAAGGGGGTAAGTGAGGGGCTGATTTTGGAACCCAATGATGCGTGAACACATTGCAAGTTGAGTTTGGTGTCGAGAGGGGTGGGGTGAGGATGGCACTTTGAAACTGTCCCCGTTAATGGAAAAGCCAACCATGTGGGACGTTCAACCATTGCTGCAGGACATTTAGGAATGGGAGGACACACGGGTCCCAGTGGTTTGTGCATGTGTGGAAATGGTCGCCCGACTCTCGAGAGAATGTTTGCTCAAACAAACAATCCTGTTCTCATTTTACACAAACACGATAAACTAATTTATAGTTTCTCTAAAATCCTTCCCATTACGTGGTATTTACCAAAATTCTATTCAGCACACTGGAATGATTGGTATGAAATGAACTCCTTTAACTCACCTCGGGGATCGAATTGTTTAAGGCGGAATAGACTAGATTGTCGGTGACTGGAAGATCGGAGATCGAGTCCCTGTCGGATTTGCTAGGAGTGGTTTCCCCTTAAAGGTTTTCCTTTCTATCTTAACGCAAATTCAGGTACCCTTCCTTTGAATTCAACCTTTTTACTTCCTTAAAACATTATCGTAATTAGTATTTATATGAATAACTTGGATAGGTAGTAAGACGTAGTGGTAAAAATAAACATACTTTACGTAGTGTTTCCAATATTTAAATTTTAAATATATATGTTGATCGTTTTTTTTAAACAAATGCTGATTCCTAAAGGAATATACTAATAAGATCTAAAGATGTAAACCTAGAATATTTTAACATGCATTGGTGGGGACCTAGACTAAATGTCGGGCTCATCGCTTCTGGTTTTCTGGTGATGAGGAGGTCGGGGTTAGAATACTAATCAAATGTACTGTTTTTTGTTTGTTTTTCCCTAAATGGATTATGTCTCTTCTTTCACGCAGGTATGCATACATTTATTTTAAACTTTATTTTCCACTGATAAACGTAATTAAAAAACGTGATAGCCCAACGGTTAGTAAGACGTGGTGGTAAACCAAATAACAACTAAAGAATACGTTTAATGTCAGTACCGGCTGTTAGCAATTTAAATCGCCAAAGATACTTGAACTGAGTCAAGTAGACGAATAGTGCCTATTTAATCATGGTAAATGTAAATAAAATGACCAACACATTCGTTTTCTCAAATAGAGCAGGTCATGTTACGTTTAGTTTCCGGCGCTATCGTGGGATTCTGATAGAGCCATACAAGACACTTGCCATGTGAACACACGTTCCCAACAAATACTCTCTGTGCCAAATATTTATTTACAATCCATCTCAAAAGTGAGTTGCGCCATTTTTCATTTCAGTGGCGGCAAATTGAGTTAGTCGGGGAGTAACACAGTAGCTACATGGTTTTAGATTGCCTCTGCCCCTCCTTTCTAGCCTCCCCCACCCCCCCTTACACCCTACGCTATAACCACCCCCTCACTGACAGAATACCGACCGTGATACATGAACCTCTGTCAATATAATGTGGGATTAGCCCCAGTTCCCCAAAACTCATTATAGACGTAGCCTACCTTGAGCGCGTCCAGGGGTCTCCAAATACTGCCAGCTGGCCTCTGATTGGCTTTTGGTCTGAGCTCATCGGTCCTAGGGAGCTTACACTGGGATATGTGGTTGATAATTGGTTTTATTATTTAGTGAGTAACACTTTTTTTCAGAAGGTGATGATTTGAACTAACTCCAAAACCAAGCTCAAAGAGTTTGAATATTTTCGTAATAAGGCAATTCTACCTAAACTGCATCCTTGATCGTATTAGCTGTACAAAGCTTTACTGTAGACCTGTTAAGTCACTGTATTTCAGAGAAGATACCAGGGCTACTAATTTCTACAGTCAACTTCTCGAGCCACTGTAATTCAGAGAAGAAGGGCTGCTAAGTTATACAGTCAACTTCTTAAGCCACTGTACTTCAGAGAAGATACCAGGGCTACTAAGTTATACAGTCGACTTCTTAAGCCACTGTAATTCAGAGAATATATCAGGGCTACACATTTCTACAGTAGATTTCTATAGCCACTGTTCTCAGGAAAGATATCAGGGCTACTAGACTCTACAATTGACCTCTTTATCCACTGTATCTTAGGGAAAATCTCAGGGCTACTACATTCTACAGTCGACCTTTCAAGCTACTGTATCTCAGAGAAGATATCAGGGCTACTAAGATATACAGTTGACCTTTAGATCAATCATATCTCAGGTAGAGACCAACAGTATCAGGTCGCTTCTTTAGAAACACAAGTGTTTTGTTTAAAGGTACCTTTCATCTACTCTGTGAAGTAGCGACTATTTTATTGCTTATAGGCTAGGGTTATATTGAAATCCGTCAAGGTAACTGGTAAGACTGCTTTCATTGAGGGTAAATTAAGTGTAGGCCTACCTTACATTATTATTTAAAGTCAATCTTTCTAGCCCAATCAACTTCTATTTAACAATTTGCTGAGAAAATAAAACCTTATCTCTTGCAGACTTGCAAACTTAAATCGTGTCTATAGTTCAATGGTATAAATCTTTAGCTTCATCCATTATTTTTGGCTTGGCAACGAAAATAAAACTTTGACTTGGTTGAACTACA
Organism: Timema douglasi; assembly: GCA_901482245.1. Classification (NCBI taxonomy): domain Eukaryota; kingdom Metazoa; phylum Arthropoda; class Insecta; order Phasmatodea; family Timematidae; genus Timema; species Timema douglasi. Next base: position 6,282 of record CABEEJ010002231.1, read on the forward strand.
CCCACTGCACTCAAAGTATATTTCTGATAAACAATATAACTGAATTCGTGTTTGTAATTACTAGTGGTGTTCTTTATTGTTCAGAAAAACTTTTCAATTGTAAAATTTGTTTTATCAGGTCTCAACATTTGAAATTTTAAATTAGCTTGACTGATTAATTTAGCACCATTTAAATATATTGCATTGAATTAGTTTTTTAAATACATATTAAAACCATAAAAACTTTCAACAGATCTAATGTCAAATTGTATGGAATATATGTATTCCTTATTATAGAACGATAAAATGTCCAAGCAAAGCACTATTACAATTTTGCAGATAACTCAGGATAATTTATACTACATTTATTTGATTTGTGAGCCGAAGCACATGCATTTCACTGTGATGACTTTGATTAAATGATCTGCATGTGTAATATAAGCCAGATATAGTCTTTCTCAGGCGTAGGACTGGTGGTAGCTGACAGCTATTAAAAGCTATTAGATCTACTCTTATGTATCCATTCGCCAAACCATATGTTTGGTTGCTGTCACTTTTGCCACTCAAAACTTTCACAACAAACTTTTTTTTTTACTATTTTTACGTGATTGAAACATGAACGTATAAAAATAACCATTTGGATGTTATTTTTTTGTGGTTGTGATTCATCTAAAAATGCTTTGCAAACGATAGCTTCTAAAAGGCTGCGCTCTCTTCATACAGTAAGATGGCAAACCAGACGATTTGAGTTCGGTTGATTACGTCATACAAACTGTATTTTGCTGTGTTCATACGCATTCATTTGAAAAATTATATTTTTATTTTATTTTGAAACTAAAATTTTGTATGGCTCTTTCACTAAGTTATAAAACACAATAATTTTATAATTTATGGTGGTCAGTTGTAATAAAATCTAAGATTAAACATAATACTTTTGAAAATGTCACTAATGGCTTCGGTGGCTGCATGGTCTAACGCGCTACTCTCACACTAGACTAGACTGCCAATGATGAGGATATCGTGGTTCAAATTTCGGTTGGGTGTACTGAGGGTGGTTTTTATACTCTCCCTGCACGCAAATTCGGGGTGGACTTACTATAAATATAAATACACATATAATCATGCTGTTCCCTTACGGGGTAAGCAAGAAACTGTTCGTGTAGCTCAAAAAACAACGCCGTACTTAATTCATTCTCACTTAATTTCTCCCTAATGTTTAATCCCTAAAACCATTAGCGTAATTAGTATAAATTAGCGTATAACATAAATGGTTAATAGGACGTAGTGTTTAAAATAAATAAATATTTCATTTATTATAATATTTATTGTTGCAACAACCACTAAACAAAAAACATAATGGTTTTATTAATATTTTTTGTTCTTTCATTAAGTTAATGAAAAGGCAATTACAAAGTAATCCTTAGGGAAGTAATTAAACTATTTTTAGAAGCGTTTGATAACACTTTTGATTGATAATATAGTATTACTAAGAAAATAAGAAACATTTCCACTTCGGTTAACATTAGTGAATTTCAAGCAATGTTTGCAATAATAATCTTCTGCTGTCAAGTTACCACCCCTGCTACGCTATATATAGACTCTAGCTAGTTCCTGGTAGCTTAAAGTTACTCTCACACGCTAACCTTTGACACTGGACTGGTGACGTCATCCTCCGGTGCAGATATTATCACAGTTACTGACATATTATTAGACCTTTATGACGCACTTGACTTTGTGTGCAAGGTTATGACGTCCAGTTATGGAGATACTTAAACGCGGGATAATTTCACTCAACTGTGTTTGTAACGAGCTTGTTTTTAACTAGGAAGGCTTCGGCCATTTAAAATGGACATATTTTAACGGGAACATATTGTTAAGATAGCTTATTCATCTATTTTTAACTCCGAACGTTCAAAACGCTAGTAATCACCGGAGGAGAAATAGATCTAAGTATAGATTCAATGTGGGTTTTTTGTGCTCAGAGTCTTACTAACAGTTCGTACTATCCGCATATTTACACTAATGAACTAAGTCTTTGTGGAAACTTCTAATACCCATACTGGCTATAGTGGGTGAAACTATCTAACCTACAAAGCAGTGTGACGCAAGAGGTTAGGAAGTCGTATTTTGTGAAATTAAAAAAAAAGTTTCTTTGTGTAGTCGGATTGAATCGAGCCTCGGTCATCTGAGTCAGATTAGTTTCACGTTTCGAAACGCAGTTTTACTTTGCGGTCATGACAGAACTTCTTCCTCTCCCCGCGACTGTAAGAGAGCAATAGCCAACCAGTAATAAGAGTTCCGGCCAGTACTGCGAGATTCCATTTGACTACCACTGGTTTAATGGGGTCGTTACCTTTTTATCCAGGTGATAGCGTGGACTTTGTGTCCACCCCCGCCTCCCCTTCCACCAACACCAACGCGGGCACTCACTCATGCTTGCCGGTACTCAACTGTTTTTGTTAGGTCCATTTCACAGTTTTTATCGTAGATTAGCCGAGGGTAGTTCCCCAGCGGCGGCTGTTTATCTGACTACTCTATTCAGTGGTTTCCCCCTCCCCCTGCTTTTGTTTCCACTGTGCGAATATTCTCACTGTTCAGAGATAACCCTTCAACCGCCCTAGGATAGGAATATCCACCATTCACATTCCCTCGGACCGAAGTTTTAATATCGGTCCGCCGAGAGTCGGGGAGGGGCGTAAAAGAATATGTGACCACATCAACTGGTTTTCGATGATAAAACTCTCTCAATGTGGTGTACACACATATTTGTTCGTCCCTCTATCCACACACCCACACACACACACACTCGGATTAGGAGGAGGCTTTCAAATGTTATTTTTATTGTTAATGTTGTCTGGTTCGGGTTTAAATCCCTTTCATTCGTTAGGTTTTCATCATTAAATGAGATTTAGCTCAGTGATTGAAATTCTTCTTTCAAACCGATATTTCCGTGGAAAAAAGTTTTTAGTCACACAAACTGTCATTTCACGTCATGTATTTATTCTCGTATCAGTGTCATATAAATATGAAAATATAAACATTAAAATTAATAGTACTTTATTGACCATCTCTGTGTTCTATTGGTTAAAGTTTCTGGATATGGATACAGATGTCCCAGGTTCGATCTACGACGCATACAGGTGTTTTTTCTGTGAAGCAGTGGATCTGTAACGGTGTCAACTCAGCCTCATGAGAACAATTGAGGAGCTAGTTGAATAAAGTAGTGGCTCCGGTCCAGAAAACTGAGAACAAGGGCCGGAGGGTTTGTAGTGCTGACCATATAACACACGCTAATGATCTGATGATATGAAGTGGTTTTTTTTACTGACCCATATGTATTTGATAATTGTATAAATAGTAAATATGTTGTGTTTATTTGCAGTTTTTTTAAATATTTTATCCCAATGCTAAGGCTCGTCTTCAATCAGTAGCACCCGTGGCATATTGTTTGTCTACAATAGCCACGCATGCGCATTCGCTCGTCTTCCGAAACCGTAATATTCAATATGTACAGCAGCAACGTAAGCTCAATCACATGTCGGGTCAACGTCTATCTCCTATGGATACGGAGCTACGTCGACTTGCGTTCAGCCATCAGAACCAAACATGCCGTTGTATTTAAATACATTTCTCTAGAATAGCAGTTCTTAGATATAGATGGTTTAAAAAAATTAACTCCTTTTAGTAGTGATTATTAATATTTAACCATATAGTTAATATTTTAATTTATTTCTAATAATTTTTTATTTGTGATCTTTGATACGCTTTGAACACGTAGTCGTGTTGATTGAAATGACCTCTTCAGGCATTTTGAGGTAAACAGCCCTTATTGAAGCAGAAAACCAGCCAATGACTGCACGTCCAGCAAGTGAAGGCAACTGATTGAAGATCATATATACACATGCTGTTTTATATGTCACTTATCAAGAACTTTTTTTTTGCACTGCGTCATATTATCTATTTGTGTTATAAGCTTATGTACTAATTATGCTAATGATTTTAAGGATGAGGAAGGTCATATTTAGGAGAAGCGTGCCCGCATTAGCGTGAAGTGGGAGTGGTAAAGCATTCTGGAAAAAATCCCATCAGTACACCCGACTGAGATTTAAACCACGATCTCCCCATCGTAGGCAGTCTAGTTTGCTGTGAGAGTGACGCCTTAGACCAAGCGGCCGCTGAAGAGGGTTCTTATCAAGAGCTGACCTAATGATTGGTATGTGTAAATTTAGCTTCTGGCACTCTAATATCCCTGAAAGGGCTTTGAGGTGACAGGGCTATTGGGAGGAGGCTTCCTGATGGGAAGCTTAGCATATTATTTATTTTTATACTCTTTGCAACATAAATCTACAATATAGTCATCGGTGACTGTGATATCAATGATAGCTCTTAGTGGCCGATGATATTCACAAGTCCATCACAGACTCTACCTTCAAATATGAGTGAAGAATGACCCTGCACACAAAACGATCCCTGGATAGATCAGTGGTATAGCATTAGTACGCTAAGCAGAATATTCCGGGTTCGAGTCCTGTGTTTAGGCGTCACTTTTCAATTTAGTCGAATATGACTCAGCTACGGCTGATTTCCGTAGTAACAATAACTTCATCCCCCAAGCTTCACTTATATACACTATATACCGTTCCTTTAACCTATATTAACATATTTACATTAAGTTTGACCACATCCATAATTTAATAATCAAATTAAAACCTAACTTACAAATAAGCATGCGTGGAAACAGAATAAAAATATATCCTGGTTACGGAATAAATAGAACGTAATGTCCCTGATAAATTTCGTAAGTTTGTTATTTTCAAAAACTTGTTTTTTTACTCTTCTTATAATTAAAAATCACACAAATCTTCTCCCACTTTTCCTTAGTTAGAAGTTATTTTAAGTGTTGTATTGAAATGTGATCTCAACCCAAGTTTGTTATGAGCACTTCTCTCCATCTCTCTCTCTCTCTATCTCTCTTCTAGAAGTGTAAATAAAGCTGTTCCCAGCCAATAGCGTCTCCCGCCCTGGAGATGAGTTTCCAACTAGGAACAATCTTTTCCGTCTCTTAGCGCTCCGTGTACAAACGGTCCAACTCCAATTCTCAACATTGTAGTCGAACCACTTCAGTGATTGAATGGTCTAAGGCGTCAATCTCATGTTAGGCGGGCCCATTAAAGATGGGGAGCTCGGGGTTTGAATCCCGGTTGGGTATACTGAGGGTTTTTTCCTAAATGCTTTCTACCCTCCTTCCACGCAAACGTGGGTACATTATCTCCAAAATGCTTCCTTTCTTATCCCTACCCCATTAGAATAATTATTAAAATATTATGTGTACAACCTGAACAGGTATTAAGACGAGGTGATGTTCGGGTGGTGGGTGGTGTCTATGATCGGGAGATCGGGACTGGAATCCTGGCTGGATATATTTAGGGAGGATCTTCATAAGCGATTTCCCACTCTCCCTTCATCTAAATGCAGTTACATTTCCTCTAAATTCTACTTTCTCCATCTTTACCCCTTTAGTATATGTATGCGGATAGCTCGAATGGGTAGTAAGACGTGGAGCATAAGAAACACACAAAACAGTGAGGTCCCCTGATTGCAACTAACATCCAGTGGTTCTAGAGGACCTTGGTTGTGTCCCCGGCAGAGGGAGGTGTAGAGTAGTGTGTATGTTCTTCCTGTTCTCCTGTTCTAGTGCTGATTGGACACTAATGTATTATCTTGGAGCAAGTGTTGACCAAGTGAGACAGAGTGACAACTTCCCGGGCCCACAAATCCCACCAAAATATCATTCTGGGTATTCTAAAACACGTAGAGTTCATGCCGAGACTAAAATAACGTAATATTGAATTTTACCGCGAAGCAGATAGATACGCCACATATTTCTCATTTTTGATTTAAAAAAATTTAACATGGACACTTTTATGAAATCGGTCATTTTTTCTCTGAAAATAAAAAACGACAAAGTTGTTTCATAGACTCGCTTTACATACGACATAATTTTATTAGCCATGTACTTAAATGAAATGGTGATAAAAATGGGCAAGCTTTAATGCACGTATCAACATTTGTTTGGGAAGTAAGGTCTAGGGACGAGCTAATTCATGGGGCGTGAAAGAGAGTTGGGTCACTGTTGACCCCTCACTACCCGAAACCAGACGTCGTGGCCGATGGCCGAACGGTCGGTTTTTACGGCGCCGTAATTTGGAGTGGGTGTAGCGTCTCTTGGCCACGTCCCGCCATATCGTGGCAATCTTCATGATGAACACTCGGCCGGGTCCAAGGTTTGCTCTTCAAATTTATTACTACAACCAGCAGGTCTGACGTCAATGCATACTGTTTAGGTCGAGTGTCTTGTTGCTGGACCAGGTCTGACGTCACTACATGTTGTCTAGGTCGAGTGTCTTATTGCTGGACCAGGTCTGACGTTAATGCATGTTGTCTAGGTCGACTGTCTTGTTGCTGGACCAGGTCTGACGTCACTACATGCTGTTTAGGTCAAGTGTCTGGTTGCTGGACCAGGTCTGACGTCAACTACATGTTGTCTAGGTCGAGTGTCTTATTGCTGGACCAGGTCTGACGTCAATGCATGTTGTCTAGGTTGAGTGTCTTGTTGCTGGACCAGGTCTGACGTCAATGCATGTTGTCTAGGTCGTCTTGTTGCTGGACCAGGTCTGACGTCAATGCATGTTTTCTAGGTCGTCTTGTTGCTGGACCAGGTCTGACGTCACTACATGCTGTTTAGGTCAAGTGTCTGGTTGCTGGACCAGGTCTGACGTCAATGCATGTTGTCTAGGTCGACTGTCTTGTTGCTGGACCAGGTCTGACGTCACTACATGCTGTCTAGGTCGGATGTCTTGTTGCTGGACCAGGTCTGACGTCACTACATGCTGCCTAGGTTGAAATTATTGATGCTATATCAGGTGTTCACTACAACCTGGCTAAGCTATTTCAGATCCTGTAATTGTGATATGATATATGCTTAACTCTTGCTTCAAACTGCTTAACGTTATCCCCAAAAATATTATTCTGAAATAAACTTTTACTTTTAAGACACTCTTCAAAAGAAGATGTTTTACTATACATCCCAACATATTTGTCACAATACTGTTTTACCATGAGTTTAATGCAGGCATACCTTTGTAATCGATAAGAAGAATTCACAGAAATTGCACCTTCATATTCCTCGAGAAAGGATTAAAATAAACGGAAGCTAGTCACAAAGAAACTCCCAAGATGGGCTAACTAGATTATCACTCATGAGTCAACCCTTCTATCCTGATCAGAGCAGAGTTTACTATCCGTGCAGCCAGACCAGTGTTTCAAGTTCAGAGTCGGGCACAATAACAGGCAGGTGAACAGGATGAAACGGGGGAAATGTGTTTCCCATCCCGAGACCTGCAGAGTCTAAGCCCTTCCAAGAATGTTTCGCAGCAGCGGAGCTTTCCGAGACAGCTAAGGGGATTAAAACAACTTTTCAAGTCGTTCTCTCTTTCTCTTCTTTCTCCACTCTTCGTTCTCTCTTAACATTCCCCTTTGTAACGCGCCTGTATTTTACTCTCGAGCTTGGCGGCTCCAGAGAGGAGAGGAAGTCAAGTCTTGTAGTGTGCAGCAGGGTTTATCACAGGACAGGACAACTACGCCCGGCGAGAATGAAGGTACTTACTAGCACTCCAGATCTAAGTCCGTTAACAATAGCACTTTCGAGAAATGTCTCAGTTAATGGTCCATACATTGTATTACAACAAACTTTTTGTATAAAGCAACGCTCTTGTTTTTGTAACAATCCATTTTGATTCATGTTTATTTGCAATTGCCTCTCCACTCTCACGTCGTCCAATCTTCTTTTACTTTGCCTCTCATTTATAAATCTTCTTAAGGATTTTCATTCTGTTTTCTACCTTCGTCGATTTTTCAAACCGCGTCAAAGGCGAATCGCTTCTATCTCTCTACAAATAAATAAGGTGATTTAAAAAAATAAAGAAACTCTTTCAATTTAATTTGCTTGTGTGGCCCATCTTTTCTCGAGATACAAATTAACACTCGATAGAGTTGCGACTAAAGGTGTGCACGCTTACACATTTCATGAAACTTTGAATGTGTTTATACTTTGTAAATGTCGGCATCTCTCTCCAACCCCCGCTTTTCACCCCTTCACCCTCCTTTCCCTGTTTGACTCCTTATTCTCTTTGGAGGGGTTGTAATTAGATGGTGCTCTGTGTTTTAGCAATACTAAAAGCTCAGTTCAAGTTTGGTTACTCTCTTGTGTTGATATAATACCCGATTATTTCTTTAAATGTTCACTGTCGGTCTGTTTCCTTTCCTCCCACATAATTAAACCGCAATGTAGTATAGTCCGTGCCCATTATATTGGGCCTTTATCACAGTTGATACATTAATAAAATCAATTAGGTAATCATCAGCCCCCTCCCCCTTTTCAATTTGTGTTGTCCATTTGACAAATTATATTAATTGGCGTCACTTGTCGGTGTTATGAAACAAATTAGTGAGGTGATTGTATGTAACACTACTATTGCAAGTGAACTATACCGGCAGTTAATAGACAGGCTATTACAGTAGAGTAGGGATAAGTGTGATATTATGACCATGAGTAGGCTATACTTAAAGTTATTGTGCTTGCTATTGAACTGTAGTAGATATGAGTATATTGTCACCGTGAGCAGACTATACTAGCAGTTATTGTGCTGGCTATTGAACTTTAGTAGGCATGAGTATATTCTCACCGTTAGCAGACTATACTAGCAGTTATTGTGCTGGCTATAGAACTGTAGTAGATATGAGTATATTGTCACCGTGAGCAGACTATACTAGCAGTTATTGTGCTGGCTATTGAACTGTAGTAGGCATGAGTATATTCTCACCGTTAGCAGACTATACTAGCAGTTATTGTGCTGGCTATTGGAGTGTAGTAGATATGAGTATATTGTCACCGTGAGCAGATTATACTGGCAGTTATTGCGCGGTTTATTGAACTATTTTAGTTATGTCCTTGATGGGATACACTTCAATAACATTTGTTTGTAGTACAAAGGTTAGTTACGACTTATAATAGGATTTAGATAGGATTTATTAGGGTAGATGCACCAACATTTGCATGGAGTTGAAATGGTCCAACCTCTTTACAGAGCATTCAACTGAGCTTCAAACCTCAACCTCACCATCACAGTATTTGGTTAGATCTACGCTTTAGACCACTTCCCCACCTGTGCGTGCTACAACAAAATAATTGTCTGGCCAAATATTTTATATTAGTGGGTCGTTGAAGCGATGGTGCAGATTATCATTATAAAATGTATTCAAAATATTTTATTGGGAAAAGTTCTATTGAATGAGGCCAAACTCCATTTTCTAGTTAAGGGTTTACTCGTCAAAGGTTAACGACTTTCCATATATTTTAAGCTTTAGGAGTGTCCTTTTAAGCAAAACATGTATTTTCCCCTCCAAATCATTATGATAGCTTTAAAACGACCCCTCGCCCAGCTCTTTACATATTTGTTGCACCATTCTACTTAAGTAAGAATGTTGAGTTGCTAGATAAATATTTTACTTATAAATTTACAAACATGCACAAATCATGGTTTTCATGGATGTAAACAATGAAATGCTATACATACTAGCTACTGCAAACACAGCATACAATTTGGAAACTCGTGATAAAAATTGAGTTTCTTTAAAATATTCTATTTTTCCGACATCCTTGATCCCTAACCTTTAAAATGAGTATTAGTTTGTCAAAATCAGATCAAATGTTTTCTCGTAGTTTCGATTACTGGAAATGGACATCATAATAATACAAATATAAATATAGCCAGAAAGATTGAGATATTAAGAAAATGTTACAGTGAGAGTGAGTGTATGATTTTGAGATTGTTAGTGTTAGAAAGTGAGTGTGAAAGCGTGAGTGTTATATATTGAGAGTGAGAGAGTGTCAGTGTGAGAAAGTGTGAGACAGAAAGTTAGAGAAAAAGTGAAAGATAGTGTGTGTGATAGAGAGAGTATGTGAAAGAGGGTGTTTGTGTGAAAGAGAGAGTTTGATAAATAGAATGTGTATGTTATAAAGTGTTAATGAGAAAGTGTGTATGTGAGAGAGAGAAAAAGTGTATGAAAAAGTTGTTGTGTGAGAGAGAGAGAGAAAGAGAGGGAGAAAGAAAGCTATTGGGTGAGAAAGTGTTTGTTTGGGAGAAATATTGTGAGAAAGACAGAATGTGTAAGAGAGAGAGAGAATATGTGGGCGCGTGTGACAAAGGTTATTAAAGAGAGAGCGTATATGTGAGAGAGATAGCTAGAGTGTATTATGGAGAGAGAGAGAGAGTGAGAAAAGTTGTCAGATGAGAAAGTGCGTGTGAGAGAGCTACAGTGTGAGATAGAATATTTGAGAAAGATATTTGCCAATATCTCAGACACTTGGTTTTATAAAAATAAATTTCAAATAAATGTTTTTTTTATTTTTAATAGTAGGCCTATTACCATTTTGTAATGATAAGTTATATAGTATCTCAAATAGTTGCAGAGATATGGATTCCGATTCTATAAAATACTCTGAAAGTCAGTTTCATAGGAAAATGAAATCAGACATTTTAGTTATAATCTTAATCAATGCCTAGATACGAATTTTAATCAAAATCGATAGAGCCAATTTTGAGATAATAGATTTTATTTTTATTTTCGCTTTTTATTAATCTATTCTTAATTTTGAGGGTTCAGGGGTTGGAGACATCGACATCCATCAACATTTTGGGTTAGATTTTTTTACGGTCGCAATACCTTACCTTTAGTGTTCTAAAAGTTAATATATAAGTTATATATATATATATTACTATATATATATAT
>CABEEJ010002231.1:17174-65293 GCA_901482245.1 Timema douglasi
ATATATATACTAGCCTGTAGCTTGAAAGTTATTGGTTTTATAAAAATATGCATCAAATAAAAGATTTGTATTATAAATAGTCCTACATATTTGCAATGATAAGTAATTTCATATCTCAAAGAGCTACGGATATATGATAAACAAAAATGAGATCGGAACCCTTAAATTCATTTTGCCAAAATATTGAAAGTAGCCATTTTGTTCGGAATATTTATAAATGTTTGGAAATGAAATTTAATCAAAATCGTTAAAGCCGATTTTAAGAAAATAGAATGTTTCTCTTTTTGCCCTTCAGTAAACTACCCCTAATTCCCAAACCCCCTCAGGGGTATGAAAACCCCAGATACCAATTTTTAGTCCGATCGGTAAAATAGCTTTGGCTCTAGTCCAAGGTACAGACAGACAGACGTAAATTTAAAAAAAAACTTTTTTGGATTCGGTGGTGTCATAAAACGTCAACATTTATCAAAATCTCGAGTTCGATTTTTTTGACGATCACAATACTTTCTCTACATGTAAGATAGCGAGAAAATAAAAATTATCACCAAAACCTATATATACACTTAGATCATACGATAGATTGTTGCATGTGGTGCATAACATATTACTTTGAAATATGCACTCTAATTTAAGTGGTATCTGGGAAAGATAACTGATCTGTATTGTGATTCTATTTGAAAGAAAAAATGAACATGAAAATACAAACTTGAACAATTAAAATGGCTATCTAAACACATTTCAATATGATTTGATCAATTTTTGAAATTATGACATATATCAAAACGTTATTAAACATCGTCGTATAGTTTCATGCGCGAAACCATATATAAGAAAATATTTTTGTAAAATTGACTACTTAACCTTTTAATTTGCGAACTATACTGGTAGTCAATATTGTTGATTCAAATGTGAATTAACGATAACATTTCAATAACAATAAATGTTTCCCCAGTCTAAGAAACTAATTACCTCAGTCAAATAATGAGGGTAAAAGATGTATTATAACAATTATTAAAACAGCCATTTTATGATTAGAGGTGAATATTAAAAAATATAGAAGAAGAAAAACTATCAATGTAAACAAAATTATATATGTCTAGTTGTAACAATTTTAATTTATTTAATATCTGTCTATTTATTTTGTTTGTATATTTTAATTATTTATTTCGAGTTTTATTATATTATTTTGTGTTGTCAAGAGCTCTGTTGGACAGATGTAGCAGTTGGTTACCTTGATTTTTGTAACCATGGGCTCCCGATTATATAAGGACATTCTCATATTTTTTAAATAATTTTCTTGATGACGATTTCGACAGTCCAAGACAAGATATGAAAATATACGTTTTTATCATCTAAGTAACAAAGATATTATTTATTGTGCACCGAGGAAGCATTTACATCGTTTTTGGATATTTTTTTATGTCACATACAATCCAATGATGCCACCATCTAACGAGACCAAAAAGAACCTCGAATACATCCGAGTGAAAGAAAATTAAAACCAATTATTGTATCTAGTTCCTTGCTGGTTTGGTGCTAAAGGAAGCTTACTACAACCACTTTGAATTACCTTCTATGAAGTTTCTATTTTCTGTTTATGATTTCCAAATTGTATACCCACATTAACAAAAACTAATTATTTTTCGAGTCTAATGAACTACTGTGACCTCGATTGGCGTTTTGCTTGGATTTGGAAAAAGCCGCGCTATGTTACTGGGTAATATTTTAAAAGGAAGAACACTCGCTCTCTCCCTCACGCCCGGCGGCGAGTTCGAGTTAAAAAATGTACGTGTTAATTTAAATTGCGTTATTTATTTTACCGGGAGATCAGACATTTGGTGAGAGCAATCCACAATATTTCTATTTCCAACCATGTGATCGACTTCATTTTACTAGCGACTACAACACTACATAAATATTTTCAAGACATATTTTGTTCTGACCAATTAATTAACTGCAAGATTTGCTATTAAATTGATTATTTTCCACATTTAAGATTGTGCGATGAAGGCCATTTGAAACAACAATAAAAACTTTTCTGGCTAAATACTCGCCTCAGTGGCGTAGTTGGCTAGCGCGCTAGTCGTGTTGAGCTCGACTGCTGAGGACGGGGAGATCGAGATTCGAATCTCGGTCGGGTGAGCTAAATGGTTTTCCACTCTCCCTCCACGCAAATGCGGGTTCACTTCCTCTAATCCAACCTTCCCAATTCCTAATCTATTAGCGTAATTAGTACTTAAAAGCGTATAACCCGAAGGTGACCTGGCGGTCTAGGGGTAAGGTGTCAGACTTCTGTGCTGGCGGCCGGGGTTCAATCCCCGGTCCCGGCACAGATTTATCTGATTACCAAACCCTTCCTTCACCTCTGACAAGACATCTTGTGAATGTGGGGAAAGCCAGGCCTCCACCGTGGTTCGGATTCCATGTTAAACTGTAGGTCCTTCATTTCATCTCACAATCACCCTACCATTACACATTAGCGTAAGTGCGTATAACCCGAACAGGTAGTAAGACGTGGTGCTAATAATAATAATAATAATAATAATAATAATAATAATAATAGTATAAACCGAACGGGTAGTAAGACGCGGTGCTAATTTTTTTTCTGGCTTAATAATGTTTTTTTTTTCTTCTTGATATATAGCTTAATTTTATTTCAAGAACATATAATATTTAAAAAAATTATTTAAAATTTTTGATCCTAAAAAACGCAATCCAAGTAATAATTGTACAGCTAATTTTGACTCTAATATTTGTGTAATTAAATATTTTGTTTTACCTAATACTTAGCTGTATGATTAGCAATTGAAAATAATAACTACAAAGAGCTTCAAATTATTAATTTTTCATTAATCATCTCTATTACATAGTGTGCTCCCCTCCTCCCCCCCCACCCCTCCCCCCACACACAAACATTATTCCCATGTATTTTGTGGTTATAAAGATTTTTTTTAAGTCACTGTTTTATTAAGGGCCGGTCTTATGACTACCGGATAAATATTGCTATCGGGAGGTTAAAGTTAGCAATCAGATAAAGGTTATCAGCCACTTTAATGTTCCACGCGTATTATGAAATTAATTTCTCTGCCAGATAGCTATATGTAGGATAAGTATATTTGTATGCAGAAATCGCAAGGTTGGTACTGTTTTTACTGGTACGCGCATGCGTATAAGCCCTGCTGATACCGATGCAACCTAGCGAGTGGTGACAACGCTCAACATATGTTAAATAATGGCGGCTAAACGAAAGCGAGGAAACAGTTGGCGTCACGTGGGCACAGAAGCTAAGTTGTCTTGCAAGTACTAATTTCGATGTCTGCCAAAATATGGGCAATAGTTTGGTACAACGTTTACCAAATTTAATTTATTGTACTCACATTTAAATAATGTGTTCTTATATAACTATAACTCTACAAATAGCTTATCAGTTTTGGTAAAAGTGTGAATTAAATGTTCTAACTTTATATATATTCAGAACCTGGGCTTGTACTTACTAAACACGTGAACTAAGATTTTAACCTAAAAACAGATTTGTATAGGTTACTAGATCACTATGGCAACGCCAATTTTAACTTTCAGATAAAATTTATTAGGTAGGCTACTTTAAACCTCCCGATAAAAATGTGACGGATAAATACATTTTATCTGGTAGATAAATGCTATCTGGTGGTCATAAGGCGCACTTTTAACTTATCAACCAGATAAATATATTTAACGGCCAGATTAATATTCATCCAGGAGTCATTAGACCGGCCCTTAGTATATTAAAGCTAGGCAGCAATCAACAATTACTTTATAGACGGATTGTCTATTGGTGCCAAACCCCGGAAATTCAAAGGAACTACACCCCGATCGCTGTCTGTCAGAACCCTTTCACACGTAGCGGGTTTTACCCGCCACCAACGCTAGAGACGGGCGCTGCTTAAAATGCAGTTGTTTTCACGTGTGGCGGGTACCTTTGTAGGTGAGGCAATAAACTTTCGAGCTCCTAATGCCATAGAGTAAGTGTAAATCCTACCTCGAATTGTATCCTGTTTCTCCTGACTTCCTCTAACTTTGTCCTGTGTCTCCTGACCTTCTATAACTTTGTGCTGTGCCTCCTAACCTACAGCTGTCTCCTGGGCCTCCTGATCTCCCTTACAGTGTGTCCTGTGTATCCAAGCTTCCCTCCCTCACACAATGTATTATGCCTCGTGATCTATAGCTGTCGGCTGATCCTCCTTACTTACTGTAACTATACCCTGTGTATCCTGACCTATAACTGTTTCCTGAGCCTCCTGACCACCTATAACTATGTCCTGTGTCTCCTGACCTTCTATAACAATGTACTGCGCCTCTGACCTATAACTTTATCCTGGGACTCCTAACCTCCCTCGCAAAGTGCCATGTGTATTCTTTCTCCTCGCCAAGTCTCCTGTACCTAACCGTCATCCCTCCCCCCTCCCCCCCCCCTCTCAGTGTCTCATGTCTCCTCTCTCCCTGGAGATAAGATCCTTGTTTGACCGGGGTGACCTCTGCTTGGCATCTTCAACAGTTGCTATGGTGATTCCTGGGGACAAAAAACACCCCCACACACGGGACAGAGAGTTCGCGTGGCTGTGTGACTCCCTCTACTCGCAGACTGACTTAGTCTCTCCCCTACCTCCCTTTTCTCACTCCTAGAGTGCCTCACAGGAGGCTGTGTGGCCAGATTGCTGCTGTTCCACTGGGAAAGCACCTTCCTCCCCACTCTATCCCCTTTCCTGTTTTCTACGGAAATGTCAAGTGAGGTAGGAACGACGACATGCTAAAAAAAAAAATTCCACCGGGAGACTTTTATCGCATTTCTTTTATTTGTTTTTTTCAATTCCCTTTTCAATATAAAAGATAAGTGTGTAAAAGGGTCAATGTGGATCAGTTTATGCTTTATTTCATTTTGTTTTTGAGTAGTTTTTAAAGTTTATACAAATAGACTTTTACACTTGACCTTTGGATTTTTTTTTAAATAGCTTTTGTTAGTTTAAAATCAATTGGGCTGTTAGTTGAAGGCTCAAAAGGTTGCTATTTGAGGCTCACATGGCTGTTAGTTAAAGACTCACCGGGCTGTTAGTTGAAGGATTACATAGTTGTTAGTTGAAGGTTTACAGAACTGTTAGATGAAAACTCAAAAGGTTGTTATTTGAGGTTTGCAGGGTTGTTAACTGGGGACCTACAGGGGTGTTAGTTAAAGGTTCCCAAGGATGTTAGTTGAAGTTTCACAGGGTTGTTAATTGGGGGGGTCACAGGGTTGCTATTTGAAGGCTCACATAGATTTTAGTTGACTGATCATAGGGCTGTTAATTAAAGGCACACAGGGATTTTAATTGAGGGTTAACAAGGTTGTTAATTGTGGCCTCACATGGCTGTTAGTTAAAGTCTCAAAGAGCTGTTAGTTGACGGATAGTTAACAGGGTGGTTTATTGAAGGATCTGTTAGTTAAAGATTCTCAAGGATGTTAGTTGAAAGTTCACAGGGTTGTTAGTTGAGGGCTCACAGGGATCCCCATTCAAGGATCACAGTTAGTACCAATAGTTTAATAAAAAGATGAAACAAATAGCCGAAACTATTGTTAATGCATTCCCGTGTCCAGGTGTCATTTTTCAATTTTCAGAATTAATTATTTTTATCATTTTGTTAATATTAAATTAAGAATTTGAGGTAATTTAAGTTATTTAATAAGATGTGATATTATTTTTATATATTAATTTTACTGAAATTTTGAATATTTATTTTAAATAATTTTAGCTAGTGCAGTTAATTGGCGTAGTTATAATTATGACATATTTTTAATAGTGATAAGTTAGTTGATATGGTTATTAGTTGAAGGTTCACGTGAATGTTAGTTGAAGGCTTACTTGATGTTAGTTAAAGGCGCACAAGGCTAGTTTAAGGATCAAAGGGCTGTTAGTTGAAGGCTCACAGATGCTTACAGGGCTATGAGCTTTTTTTTTAGCACCGCGTCTTTCTACCTGTTAAGGCTATATGCTTATGTATTAATTACGCTAATGAACTAGGAATGAATAGGATTGACTTTATAATAAGTGTAACCGCATTTGCGTTGAGGTAGAGTGGAAAATAATTTTGGAAAACAAATCCTCAGAGCAACCGATCGGTATTCGAACCCCAATCTCCTTATCGTCGGCAGTCCAATATAACACCCGAGAGTAACGCCTTAGATCATGCAGCCTCCGAAGCAGGTGGTTGTTAGTTGAAATCTCAAAAGGTTGTTATTTGGGGTTTTAAGAGTTGTTAATTGGGGGCTCACAGGGTTGTTTGTTGAAGGTTCACATGGTGTTTAGTTGGTTAGAATGATGGAAGAACGAATATTATGCTACTTATAGAACCATATCTTTGACCCATGTGTGCGTGTGGCCATAACTGCCCTAAATGAAGGTTTTAAGCCAGTACTTTACAACAATACTTGTTTAAGTAAGGACATCGTTTCCTGCTCCTAGTTTCATTTAGTCAACTGTTCTGAAACAAATAGAAGATGCACTCTCACTGTTGTGGAAACAGGAAATTACGCTCGGGGGCAACTTCCGGTTGTAAACGTCTTGGTTGTAAGGCCCAAGGGATAATTATTGTACAGTCTGGATCAAGACTGTGTATACTCCACACCAAAAGCCGATCTTATCTTACAATGAATCAAAGGATACAATTTGAGAGGCTTAGTTTTTGTTGGTTGAATCAGCTGAGGCTCCCTGCACACAAATGTTGTAATAGAATTTTTGCTATCAACGCGTGCTACTACTTGTTCACTGTTCAGGTTAAACGCATATTTGATCATTACTCTAAGGGGGTAGGGATGACGAAGGAAATATTTTAGAGGTATTCTAAACGCATTTGCGTGGAAGAAGAGTGAGGAACCATTTAGGAAAAACCACCTTCAATAGATCCAACCAAGATTCAAACCCTTATTTCCACATCATCAGAAGGCAAGTTTAACACTAGAACTACGCCTTAAAGTTTGAGTCACGTGTTTCTTTTTACCCACCCACGAAACAAATTAAATACATTATGATAACTACTAGATTTCCTCCCCACTTGAGATAATTATATTTTAGATAAAGGTGAACTAGTTACTGCGACCAAGCCACGTGGGACGAACATATTTATATTTAATACCTCTGGTGAACTCTACCGGTCGACCAAGGAAATGCGAGTTCTCAATTCAATCACCATAACGTTAGCCTCTATACTTTATACTTTAGTCATTGGCAACGTCTACTTTATGGTTGGCATCACTTTATTTTTAGTTTCATGTCTTTAGTGAGTGGTATTTGCGTTGTTTCAGGGATTCTGTGTTTTGATTTTAAATATTTATCATGTAGAATGCTAAACAGAGAAGAGTTGATGCGAAGTGCCGTGGTTTTAAAGATAAGTGGTTTGTTGATTACTTTGTTGTTGGAAACAATATTAAGGCATTATGTATTATTTGCAGGGATACTATTGGTGGTGAAGTAAAACATGCATAGGCACTTTGATACTAAGCATCGCAGTAGGTATTCTGTGTTCACTGGTAAAACGCGTCTATACAAAGGGGAAGCAATGAGAAATAATGTAACTTCTCAACGTTAAATATCTACAAAACAAACGCAGCAGGATGATTCGGCTGTAAAGGCATGTTTCCAAGTAGCCCAGGTTTTAGCTAAGGTAGGTAAGCCATTCACTGATAGACAATTGATAAAAACTTGTAATCTTAAGGGGACTATTTAAGTTTGGGCGAACTTATTGTAAGATGTTTTATGAGAAGGGAGAGGCTTATCGGCCGGTCACGAGGAGTCAGAGCTGACATACCACTTTCTAGTCAGCTCTCATTCTTCCTTTCACCAAGTAGCGAGGCGGTTCGTCTCGTATTTCAAAGATACATACATTATGTCGGTTAGGTAGAGAAAATATAGTTTTGATGGTACGGGCAACTCATGTTACAAAGGAGTAATGGCTTACAGTCACTGGATATATCCTGGCTGAGGCGTGATGACTTACAGTCACTGGATATATCCTGGCTGAGGCGTGATGACTTACAGTGACTAGGTATATCCTGGCAGAGGAGTGATGGCTTACAGTCACTGGATATATCCTGGCTGAGGCGTGATGACTTACAGTGACTAGGTATATCCTGGCAGGGGAGGGATGGCTTACAGTCAGTAGGTATATCCTGGCAGAGGAGTGATGGCTTACAGTGACTAGGTATATCCTGGCAGAGGAGTGATGGCTTACAGTGACTAGGTATATCCTGGCAGAGGAGTGATGGCTTACAGTAACTAGGTATATCCTGGCAGAGGAGTGATGGCTTACAGTCAGTAGATATATCCTGGCAGAGGAGGGATGGCTTATGGTCAGTAGATATATCCTGGCAGAGGAGTGATGGCTTACAGTCAGTAGATATATCCTGGAAGAGGAGTGATGGCTTACAGTCAGTAGATATATCCTGGAAGAGGAGTGATGACTTATAGTGACTAGGTATATCCTGGCAGAGGAGTGATGGCCTACAGTAACTAGGTATATCCTGGCAGGGGAGGGATGGCTTACAGTCAGTTGGTATATCCTGGCAGAGGAGTGATGACTTAAGTAACTAGGTATAGCCTGATTAATAATAGCATGTGTTTTAGCCTCTTTTTTGTTAAAAAATATAAATGTTTTAACTTGACACATTAAATATGTTGTAAATCCAATTACACTAAATATTTTTTGTGAAATATGTGGTTTAATGGTAAAAGAGATAATACCAAAGAGAATGATAGAAATTAAGTTTGTTGGGAAAAGACCGCAAGGGAGTCAAAGAAAAAGATAGGAGGACTAGATAACAGAAAACGTGCAAGTGAGAGGAGAAGACTGGAAGTAAGTAAAAAAGGAAGAATGGTGGAAGGATAGATTAAGATGGAGGTATTTTAACAGTTGATGATAATGATGATTTGATCCGATAAGTTAAAACGTAATAATATGGATTGTAAATATTTACAGAGCACTTATTCTGGCTAATTTCATCATGGGAATATAATGATAGCTTATAAAATATAATATATGAATGAAGGTCTTAAAAGAAAGGATAATATGTAGAAATATGACAGTGGATTAGTTGCTATTAAATATAATAGTTTTCACATAATGAATCATCTGAGAAATGGATCCGTATTCACGCACACCTTCTCACTTATGTCATTTTTATTAGTCGAAATCTTTATTGAGAATCGACAATTTATAGTAGCAAGCTCTTCTTGTAAAACCTAAGAAATGAAAACACACTGTTCAATGAAATGAAACGTTCCTAGCTTACAATCTTATATACAGCCCATTTAATATCCAGTTGACTCTTTTATTAAAAACAAGCAGCCTAAGTATATTTCTCCTAGTGACATCAAAAGCATTTTTACGGTATTAGCCAACAAAATCTAGGAGTAAATGAGGGGGGGGGGGAAGAATAGGAGGTAGTTTACCATCATTTGCTTGTAGAGAAGTTTAAAAAAAGTAGGGGTGATTGGGCACCCAAAATTTAGAACAGTAAATCGGCCCTCTGAAAATCCCGAAATGTCGGGCGAATATTTTTTATGCCCGTACTTCGATCGGGCATCTCAAGAACTTGGTAAGTATATAATACTATGTTAGCACTAGTCTCTAATTCAAATTTTGAAATAAATGGTGTTTAACTGATATTCATAGTTGAATTATTTCAATTCAACTAATATTAAATAAAGGTGAATATTATTTTCTATTAATTCGTAAATTATTATGTTTACTTTAACAAAATTAAGATAACGTTTCTCACGGGTTACAAGTTTACAACAAAGTGAAATCAAGATTCTTACGATTTAATTTTCTGTGTTAATGCCAACAACATGGCAAATTCAACATTTCCACGTTGAGATTTTAGGCTCTATGCTTGCGAAAACTTAATTTTAGGACTGTATAACTCGATTCCTCGATACCCTCGATTCCTAGCTCTCAATAAAACTGGCAAATAAACAAAATGGCAACATTCAGAATAGGTAATAGTCGATTATCTCTCATCTTAGTTTGGTTGCCGTTTCACTTAAATGCCGGCAAATTGTAAATATACCGTTTTTCCCCAAATATAATACGAACCTAACATTTTCGGGTGTTCTTAATGAAAAATAAATGGTATCTTATATAATAGGATCTGACTTTATGACAGTAACAAGAGGTAAAAACTTAACTTTGATACATTTAAAAAAATTAAAAGTTAAGACTGTCAGAATACATGAATCGATTTTAAACAAACAATCGATATATAATAATAATACGTAGACTATGGATGACAATTTTCCGTAATATTTCGATGTATCTATCATTAATGGATAAATCACAACGTGTTATATCAAGAGTTACGATATTTCGATCAAATTAAGATGGCCGCTCTATTGTAATAATATTCTTTGTCACTTTCAATTTTCAATGTTTTATTTAGTTAGCTCTTTGAATAAGACAAGTTTAATAAAAACAGAGTAAAAAAAAGTTAGATTTATTAAATTCAATAGATGTAGAGTGTAGTCCGATATATCGTTGCCAAAACACTACATCACTAATTTTTGGCGAGCTAACGTGCGTAGGATCAGCTATGGTGGACAACCTTATATTTTTGTATAGTGTGAAATGTGTTCTTCTTTCCGTTATAAAATTCGCAATTTAATATATTAATTTCGAGTCTACATGAATTATTTTGTTTTGATTTTCAGTTTTGAATAATTTTAATGGGTTTAATAAATATATATATGATTGTGAGATCTAAGTTTCAAGTGACCATGTTGTTTTGGTTGAAATGGTCGAGTCCAAGTTTCGCATTGAGGGGGAAGTAAGGTATCAGGCACGTTAGATTTTCTGTACAATAACAGTTATTATTAAATATCTAAAAAAAGTTTCTGACTGTTTTTACAAAGTTTATCTCTTTTATTTGACAAATAATAGTTACAGAAAAAGTTTTTATTACCAAGTAGCCCTACTTAAATATTTAAGTTACTAACAATACAGTACTTAAATGTCCTTTATTCAAAACAGTCCACGTTCATTTAACGATCCTATTTGGTGAATTGAATAGGCTTGTGTTCTCAACAACTGTTTATTATATATTTGTATATTAATAAAAAAGTTTGAGTGAATGATGCTTCATTTGTAGGTAATAATACATGTTTACTATAATGTAACTCCTAATTATTTTGTTATTTTGATTATATGATTTAATACTTGGTAAAATCGATTTTTTGTTGTTGTTAAAATAGGCCTAGGTATTTTTTGTTAAAATTGAATTTTTTCTTATTACAATGAAAGCTTTTTAATTTTGGTATATTATGAAGATGAATACCTACATATTTTTTATATGAGTTTAGATTCTTGGAAAAATAATTTTAAAACAAGTTTAAGAATCGGAATCGACAAACGAAAAATTGAGGTTGAACTTAAGAATCGGAATCGAGAAAAACAGGTATCGTGACATCTCTACTTTATTTAAATTAGTTTTCTTTATAGTTATTTAATTTATTGTTATTATTATTATTAGCCAGATTTGTTAGGGACAAAAGTTTCACAAAGCAAAGCGAAATCTGCTCTAGTATTTATTATAAATTCTTGAATATAAACTAATCATTTTAATTTTTTAAATCAAATGTGATTGTTTTAAATTGTAATTTGAAATTTGATAAGCCTGTGACAAGGTTGTTTTCAAAATGAAATTCCCGCCCGAATCTGCCCATACCCGAGTGTAATTTTGTAATGCCCGCTTGATCCCGCCCGATACAAATATTTTCTGCCCGACCACCTTAGTAAAAAAGCACACTCGGTTAAAAAAAATGTAATTAACTTCAAAATCAGACATCCATAGTAATTAATAGTTAAATTACCGCTATGCGCCTTATTTTGTGAGATTGTTGAATTTAAAAAAATATCGGGCTTTAAATATTTATAATTGTTAAATATAGGCTAACTTTTATTTAATCAAATACCTCCCCGTCACATTGCAGTAATTTAAAAGTATGGGGAATTTTCCCCCATAACGAAAACCCCTCCCATTCCTAAGTATTTTAAAATGGTATGTGGGATCATGCTTATATTGACGTTATTCTAGCTTACTACACGCCACAGTTATAGTTTACGTTTACCAAGTTCAATAATTTTGACACGATAGGGGGAGGAGGGGGTTAGGTTAAATTACATTTTGTAAATATATAAAATAATAAAATTTTAATAATAGTGTGTTTTTTATAATTCATTAATTTTAATTTCGATGTTTATCTCTTAAACTTATACCTACTACAAACTTTTTTCACATATTTAAATAATACCTTAATGTTTAACTTATCAGTTATAAGCTACTCTGGAATACATACTACTTTTTAGTACAATAGGCATACCTTTCAAGGCTGTGACATATTTTCTCCTGCCAAAAGTCGCCGTTTGGTTTGATTTTATCAATAGTAAGCTTCTTTTTTTTGTGCATAAGATACAAAATAGCAAGATCAATACTAAATACTAACAGAAAATTCATGCTAAAGAAGCTCTCACAAATATTACCTCATCACTATTGGGTAGGTAAGCCTATTGTAATTACAAATATATCATTATGATACTACAGGGTGGCCCACGGAAAAGTAACCCACCTCCTATATCCAGTAGGCACCTCACTCTGAATTGTAGGAGGTCAATCCCCTTCCACCCATATTGTGACATGAATAATGAGTCAATAAAGCTTTAGACAAGCAGTTTACTTGCTCATTCTTCATGTCCCAATATGGGTGGAAGGGGATTGACCTCCTCCAATTCAGAGTGAGGCACCTGCTGGATATAGGAGGCAGGCTACTTTTCCGTAGGCCACCCTATATAGGTTCTCAGGTAGAAGCCCTGAAGCTGTACCAAATGAAATTTGCTGTAAAATGACAACCAGTACACGGGAATCGAAACCGGGAACTTTGGCTATAGACCTTCGTGCTAAAGCTTTATCACTGAGCTAACCGGGTACGTCTCGTGCCCAGAGTGGGGTATGGGCTAACAGCAATGGCTCCGGAACTACTATTAGTCTAGCATTGGGGCGGGGTAAAATATCCTATCCTTGTGCAGGAAATGGGGAGCCTTTAATTAGAAAAAAAATCGTTTAGATGAGATAGCTATAAAATTAAAGTTTGTTAACCAGGTAGAGAGATAACTACAGATAAGCAAATAAATAAGAGTTTGGAATTTAAAAATAGGGGGAGGGGGGAATAGTTAATATAAAATACAAATGTCTCGATATGGTTGAAAATTTTAATTTTGCATAGGGGGATGAAATAATCTAAAAATAGATAAATAAAAAATTAAATATTTTCTTGAAAGGGATCTATTACCTTTGCTATAACAAATCTACACATTCTGGTGACACGATGAACCGTGATGCTATTTGGAGAACCTGGATGTTTATTATCCAATACGTTTTTGTAACAAAATATATTATTTATTTATGCTCTTTGGTAAATTGTGATGCTCTCATATCCAAAATATTTCTGTGACAATCTCTATTGATTTGTTTATCTTATTTTATGATCGTATTTAGGTAAATATTTCGTTGTTAATAAGCTGAGTTTGCTTGTGCACCCAATTTGTGAACAAGGTAATATTTTCTCTCAAATATTTTATATTATTTATTAATTAGCATGATTGGTTTGTGATTGCCATATCAGGATTGTACATCGAGGAACTATTAAAAAGTGGGCAGCTGGATTTTGAACTTTTTAATTTGAAATTGTTTTGATGCTGTTTAACCGTTCTATTAAACTTGTCTAAAACCTAGAATGTTCATGTTGATGCTGTTTAACCGTTCTATTAAACTTGTCTAAAACCTAGAATGTTCATGTAAATAATCCATTTTCAAGTTAAGTAATTTTTTCCGTCCCACCAGATATTGTTGGAAACGAATTACTATATTTAATTGTGTACAAGCGTAGGCCCCAATTATTATAGTTAAAAGTACATTCAATTTCGTGAAATTATAGTAAGGACAAGGGAATCGAACCGAGGGCATTTATTTTTGTGTGACAGTTCTTTATGCTATATTTTGTAATATAATATCCTGATAGGTTCTTATATATTTAAGTAGGTGACTGAGTCTATAAAAGTTACAGCTGTTGAGATCACATACGAGTACAGTATAGTTTATAATATGACATAAACATTGTATGAGACCTGGTGGTCTAGGTAGGGGTAAGGTGTCAGACTTTTGTGCTAGGGGTTTGGGGTTCAATCCTCGGTCCCGGCATAGATTTATCTGATTGCCATACCCTTCCTTCACCTCTGACAAGGCGTGTATTAATCACAACTTGTGAATGTGTGGAATGCCAGGCTTCCACCGTGGCTCGAATCCCACGTTAAACTGTAGGTCTTCCCATTTCATCTCACAATCACCCTACCATTACACATTAGCGTAAGCGCTTACAACCCGAACAGGTAGCAAGATGCGGTGCTAATAATAATACAATATTTGGTAATACATCATGTATTCAGCTAAAAACATCTCTGTATTAATATTTTCTATATTTGTCTCGAAAGACCCAAATAAAATCATTTTTAACACAAATAGTTGCATGTTTGGAGAATGCTGGTTAGAGGTATTATTCATATCACATTTAGCCTATTTCCGTTTACAGACGGGTTCAAGTTTAGATCTCATCAGGATATTTTTTTTGTTTTACAAGAAATAGACCCACATCACTTAAAAAGTGTTTGTAAAAATTAACACAACATGCCAAACGATAAAAAGCGATTTCGTAGTCCCCTTAGTATGTTTATTACAGAGATTACTAATTACTACCTGCATCGGTGGGCACGTGGTCTCCATAGTGTGAGCCCGCAAGCGATCTATACCAACCGAGCAGCTCCTCAACTGTCCTCACGGGGCTAAGTTGACCCCTTTCCAGACCAACTGCTTCACAGAAAAATTCTGAAAGCACCAGGGATCGATCTCGGGACATCTGGAGCTGTATTTTTCTATGAAAGTGTTCATTTTCTGAATTCTAGTAGTGTCCAACCCAGTGGTTCTCAAACCCTGTTCCGCAGTCGAAGCCATAGGGAATAACTACATATTCTGTGAAATAGCTGTCCCTTATAGCTTAATAAAGAAGTGAGATTGGGAAATTATCCACCCTTAGTAGGCCTACATCTAGCCGGGATTCGAGTCTTCACCTCTCCATCACCGACAAACCAGACTAGACGAGCTTGATGTTTAGTTCGTATGCCTATTGATGGGAGTTGATAAGTGTGTCTTAACTAAAAAATCCCGTGACTGCTCTACATACAATTATTTGGTAACTGATTATTTTATTACTAACCATGTCTCCCACTAGGAAAAAAAATTAGAAGGGTTGAAATTTGAAAAGGGAATATTCTTCATTTATCTAATGACGTTTGAATACATGAACGAGCTCCACCATAAAATAAAGCAGAATGAAGCCATGTATTCTACATAGATGGCTGAATGGTCTAGGCCAGGGTGTCACTCTCGCATTAGACGAGACTGATAATGTTGGGGAGATGGGGTTTCGAATCCCAGTTGGATGTAATGATTGAGGTTTTTCCTGCATAGTTTTTCCCTCCCCTGCAAATCTTAGTACTTTTCCTATAAATTCTACCTTCCTTATCCCTATCAAATTAGCATAATTAGTGCATATAAGTATATCCCGGGTGGGTAGTAAGACTCAATAACAAAAAAAAGTCATGTAAGTAGTTTATTGTATGTAGTACGAGAAAATAGAAACACAAACTTAGCCTATAAGTATCGAATTCTTTAAAACTGAACTAACATTTGATTTCAACTCGAGCAAAACTTATTAATAGTTTTAATGTAAGTGGTCTGTCAAAGAGACCGCTGGCTCCTTCTCGCTTCTCCCCTCCTCCGTGTACTCTTGCCCATCAAGCTGTTTTTCTTGTTCGAAACTCTCCCTCCCCCTGCTCTCTTCATCCTTCATCGTTACCCGTGATGGACGTGCGCTCGGACAGCCAACACTCGGTAGCAACACTAGCTGGGCCCAGATATAGATTCTAATTTAACCAATATCTTAAGTTTTTGTGTTGTGACTATAGGATTGTATCATGAAATATTTATCTCACAGCTCATAGCTAGGACCCTATGGTTTTAATTTAGTTTAGTTCTCCATATTTATCTGGTGGCAGAACATGTGCGGAACCAAAACCAGGTTAATAGCATCTTTAATGACATTCAACAAATCGGAGCTGTGAAACCAATGGTTCTTCACTGCGTCATCCATTAACAGATTTTATAAGGTAAGCACATTCAGTTATCTGCTGTGATGGCTGTTATTGTACACACAGTGAATTTTATCCGTTCCCATGCACTCGCCCATCGTCAATTTAAAAACTTCCTTGACGAAATGCAAAGTGAATACCAAGACATTGCGTATCATTGTGAGGTTCGTTGGCTCAGGAGAGACAAAGTGCTAAAAAAGTTTTTGAGCTACGGGCAGGAATTGTTATGTTCATGACTGAGAAGAACCACCTCGTGACTTTTCATTCAGACAGCTCGTGGATATGGAAACTAGTGTTTGTTGTTGATCTGACCGAATACATAAACTAATTGGATTTGAAACTTCAAGGATAACATTCTCTCATCTCAGATATGTGTGGACATGTAAAATATTTCAGGTAGAAATTAATTATTTTTGAAAAACAGGTTACTGCTAACAACTTAGTTCACTTCCCAAGCTGTGATAAGTACAAAAATGAATGTTCTGTTCCATGCCCTACTTATTTTGCATTGGAGCTGATTTCACAGACGAAACAACAGTTTCAGGATAGTTTTCAAGATGTTGATGACGCCTTGGAGAACATCGGTCTTTTTCAAAATCCTTTTAACTTCAGATTCAAAGATTTGCCAGCTGACCTCCAGCTGGATGTGATCGAACTATCTTCAAATGAATCCTTTAAGGATTTTTAAAGAAGTTAAATTACTACTAAACTTCTAAAAGCCATTTCCAGAACAGAACTTTAACCATCTCAAGGACTTTGCTCGTGGCATGTTTTCTGTGTATGGCTAGACATACCTGCGTGAGAAAACATTTTCAAGGCTGAAGTATGTCAAATCTAAATATCGTACCTCATTGACAGATGAACATTTAATCTCATTCTTTTTAATTTGAGTCAAATCTTGGAGCAATTTTACTTGGCAAACAGTTCCAAATATCACACTAAATGGGAAAACTTAAAAAGTTATATATATGCGCTAAACAGAAAAAGTCCTTTCTAGTGTAAAATTAAATATTGAAACATTCTCTTTCTCAAAGTAACATGAAAGTGTTATTTATCAATACGACCCTCTACCTAAAATTCCAAGTCCAATGTGGCCCACCAACAAAAAAACTTGTAGATCCTTGCCTCAAACTTTTCAGTCACTAAAACGGACATGGGCAGGGTCTAAATACGGCCTATCTAACGTGTAATAAAAGGTTTGGTGTTCAATGAACAGTCAGACCACTTTTTATTGCCAAGCTGCTAGTACTCGTCACGAGGACAACATGCTGGCACAACAACTAGATCCCAGGTCGTTGATTCATCATTTTGTGGACGATAATGAACCAATCTCCAAGTGATACTTTTTCGGCACAACAGGGAACCAAACCCGGACCCCCGAAATCAATAATTAAATGTTTATACTCTCTTGACAAGTTAGATGTTTAAGTAAGAGTTGGTCTACCTAGCGCTCACCACCAAGGCACCTTCTTCAAAATAGACTGGAACATTTTTAATAACTGTATCACAATTTGTAAGCCAAGCTACCAGCCATTTCCCCGCCTGAGTTTTCAAGAAAATTATAAATCAAATAAACTTTGAATAGCGTAAGACATTAAGAACAATTATAAGGAAGTAATCAGAGGTTCTTGACTACAACTTTTTGGCTCTGATGGAATTACTTCATACCCTCTAACCCCCTTTTGTAGTATGTCAAATTGTGTTTACACGCTGGCACATGTTGTGAAAATGGGAGGGGGACCCTGCTTCTAATTACAACCCATCGCCCTTAGAATCACAAATGTATCGACCATTTAAAAGACCGGACATTATTTTGGTAGGTATTCGCCTCTTTAAACCAGCTAACAAGCCACCCTAGGTGTAAATGAGCTTATCTCCAGAAGTTTGTTGATTTCGGATCAGCCGTCTCCCCTCATTCCACACTTTTCTCCTCTCCCTTTTTACCTGATCAACAAACAATGTTAAAACAGGCCTCAAAGCGCGGGAAATTGCATCCCCCACCCCCTTGCTGATGTGCTCTTATCAGTCTACCGAGGGATGTGCAGTCCCACATTTGTTTAAGTTGTCGAGCCTGCTAATTCACCACCCCACCCCTCCCTCTCCTTGGTTGGAAACCACCCCGACCTTTGCAAGCGCTGGCTTTACTTTGTTGCAACGTTGGCAGCCATTGTGCCTCTCTCCCTCTTCAGAGTTCAGACGAGGTAATTGTGTTGTATTTACCATGCGTGGGTTCTCTCCATAATATATGGGCCACCATTATGGTCCGTTTGTGACCCCCACCCCTTTCTTCACCCTAACCCGCTACCTAGCTGCAAGTTCATACTCTTCTTTGAATTAACTCATTTTTGTTGTTTACCTCCCGCCAAGTGGAAGCCGAGGTAAAGAGTTGTTCCATTGTTCGGTTGTAAACAATGGCGGTGTTTAGTTGATGCATTCCCCGTAAGACTAGGGATGATTTGATCACGACTCTTGAATGATGCATACTGGGAGATTACACCATGGGGTTGGACAGAACAAATCTTCCAGAATGATAGTGTTTTTAGTTATTTTCAATGTGGGCTTATTTAATGTAGAATCGACTTGCTGACATACGGTTAGTCAGTTTAAAAATATACATACTTACCATTAAAAAAAGTAACTTAAATCAAGACAAAATTGGTTTATAGAGAGGAAAGTGAATTGCAAATATCCTGTGGCACATTAATGTTAGAAAAGCTAATATAAATTGGGTTCAAGCACGGATTGAAGATATAACCACGGAAAGAGCTACACACACAGTTTAGTTGTTTTTTTTTTATATAAAAGCATTGAAAATTTAACTTTAAATGTACTATACAGTACATAATGCTTACAACATTTTTTTAAAATTTTTTCCTGAAAGTATTTGTGCGCAATTGATGTTAAATAATTTTTGCTAAGAAATACACCACAACATGTTAATGTTCATCTAACACTATAATTTATAATGTTCACCTCACACGTTCGATTTTTTTTTCCGCGCCACATCTTATTATCCTTCTGCTCTACACGAATCTAACAGCACTAATTGAGTAGGGATGAGGAGGGCAAAATTTATAGGTAATATATCCACATTTGCGTGAAGTTTGAGCAAGAAGCTATTTATGGAAACTATACCCGCAGTAATCCCATCCTTGATTCGAATAATAGCTTCCCCGTAACAATAAAATCCCCCTCAATGAGCCTGACCTTTAGTCCACGTCGCCACCTATGTGAGCACAATCGAAAACTCGATTACAATAACTATACAATTACTAGTTTCATGGATTACATTTAAATTACAGTATTCTTCCATTGTTTTGTGATTATGATTGTTATCAGGGGTGTCTCGTCCATTGGGCTTTTGAGGATCAGACTCACGTGATAATTAGAGAAACTTCATATCGTTCTTAATATAGTAGAACTTCATTAATAAAAATTAATTGGGACCCAAGCTTGTTCGGATTAGCGAAAATTCAGTTTAACCGGGAGAATACGAAAGGGTCTGCGTGGATAAAGAGTAAGCCTATTTCACAAATTTTAAATTACGGTTGAATGAGTTTTATGAAATTTACATTTATTTCACTGATTTAGCACGTAATATGTATTGTAGCAATGTAGTTTTACATTTACATTAGGCATATTTTTTTTCCTTATAATACTGTTATTATTTTCAGTTATAGGAAAACACATTGTGTTGACTAAAACACGTGAATATATATAATTTATTATCACTATAGTTTCTTACAATTCTCTTTTAGCTTTGAGTTTGCTAACCAATAAAATATATTTTATTTGAATTCATTTGTTTCCTGCCCCTCTATCCCCATTCCCCACATTTTCCGAAAATTGTGTTCGGAATTTTGGAATACCAGGGTTCGGTTTAGTGGGGATTTACTGTTTAAATAAACTGCCAAATCTCTATATCGATAAAGTTCCGTTTCACACGAGAGGTATTCTTATTTTATCACGCGATGTTTTAGTCG
This sequence comes from Timema douglasi, assembly GCA_901482245.1. Classification (NCBI taxonomy): domain Eukaryota; kingdom Metazoa; phylum Arthropoda; class Insecta; order Phasmatodea; family Timematidae; genus Timema; species Timema douglasi. The sequence continues at coordinate 37,415 of CABEEJ010002231.1, forward strand.
CGCGAACTTTTATTCACGCGGTCAATCCCGACGTTGCTTTCGGATCAGAGGGAAAATACCACTTGTTTCCCATGTTCATAGTATGTACTTTTGACGCGGTGTAGGATACAAGCGGCTGTTCTAGACCAGTGGTGCGGGAATTTTACCGTGATATTATTTATCTCCCTGTGTGAACTCTCCCATTTGTATCAATGTATCTCAGCGGATAAAATTCGCGCAACATAAATATCACGCGATAAAATACCTCTCTTGTAAAACGGCTCTGAGGTAAAACAAAAGGTCAATACATACATTTCCAAGAAACTTTTAAGGATCCTCCTATCTTGTTAAGCGTAGCGAGATCTGGGGTTAGTCGCTTCTGTTCGATTATTGCCCTGCGTGACATTGACGGCTCTCAATGGTTGCAGCATTTTTGCAAGTCAAACACTGCTTCCTTTTTTGTTTGGTTTTCTCAAGCGATGGCCGGTAGCATGTAAAGATGTGCTTGCACTATGGCGTTATCTATTGATTAGCTCGGATGAGATCTAATAATCCGATAGATAGACCACTTTTATTTACCTCTAGTTTTGCGTTGCGGCCATATTGATGACGCCATTACTAGTACCCCCACCTCTGGTTTTCCTTAAGAATGACCTTTCTGCACAATGTGGGCTATGGGTAGTTTTAAGCACCAATCGCCGTTTACGGTAAACAGGGGTAAATAAAATATGGTATATCTCTTGGTCCATAAGTATCGGGGCTAAATACCCTGCTATCGTGTAGCTATAAAGAAATAGAGGGAGGAAAGTGAAATTTGACAATACAAAAAGATTAATTTTTTAAAGGTAAATATTGAAAGAAATAAGATTCTATCGAGGCCCGATTTGTTTGGTCACGTGTATATTTTTTGAAGTTTGATTTTAATATGCAGTTTAATTTGTACTACTAGCTTATCTTTTGGGTAGTTAGTTTTAAGTTTGTATTTATTTAATTGCAAATTATATTTGCATATATGAATAAGGTTAATTATTTGTCGGAACACTTATATAATTAATTAGATACCCGATAAAAACTAAATGTTATGATTATGATCAGACAAATGAATTATTTATGTACCGTATTTTATGCATACTAGTATTCTACTGAGAGTAATAAATTACGATTTATTTTAGACTAATTAATGTTCCACTCTGCAATCTATCAAAGATTAAAACTATTCTTGATAGAAATAAATGTAATGAAAAAATTCCAATCAATATTATGAATTTTATATTACTTTATTAGTTTGGCAAGGTGGGAGGTATAACGCAGCTGGATGCAGTTTATGAGGGCTAATTTCTTATAAAATCTACCTTTTACAAACCTACCCTGTTAGTGTAAACATACGCGCAGCCCAACCTGGAAGGGTAGTAAGACGTGTTACACACACAACAACAACAAATCCAAATTACATACCAATTAAAATAGGCCGTCTACCAAACTTAGTAATCATATTCCAAAATGACATGTCTCCCCTCTATGATATCTAAAACCGTTAATATGTGTCCATATCTGTTACCAAGACATGTGACGAGAATTTAACTAATCACTCGACCACACAAACAAGAGCTTTGGTATTTGGCTGCTAGGTATTTTATTTATTTATTTATTTGAAGTATTTAACGTGCACGTTTTGAACCTACTGATTAAAACACACGAAAATTTATATAAGCTATAGCAAAAGGTCACACAAATTTGGCCTCAAAATATATTTTCACATAATTTATAGGGTTATTTACATGCCACAATCGACATCGGACCAACGGCTTTACTTCCCCTCCGAAGGGAGTTCTGCTACGGATTTTTATCAAGCAAGAAAAATCCATCAACCTCGGCTGAGTTTGAACCCCCGAACATCGGGTCCTGAGGTGAGCACTTTACCCCAAGGCCACCGAGGTTGACGGCTGCTAAGTAGCCAGGTGCAGGATTTACTTATTTTACCTTCTGTGCTGGCTCACTTTCATTCTCTTGAATAAAATAGCTAACATTTTTTTTAAATCTTGTTTTAAAACCCGTTCCGGAACTGTAGGTTTAACCGCTACTCTTGGTATTAAGTTTTAACAAAATATACGTTAACTGTATTTTGGTAAATAACATAAAGACAGTAGTGACCCAGGAAGTGAGTGGTCTCTAATCTAATGTTCGCTTCCATTAGCCGACCTTCCTCGTCAACTTCCTGCACGTCTACCAACCCCATCATAATAAATAACTTACATCGTTCGGCTCCAAGTCAACCATATTGTAGAAGAGGAACATAACATCTTCATCCTCGAGGTACCAGTTCTCTGGTCCACTCAACTCAACTCTGGAGAAGGGGAATGGAGAGGGGGGGCAGGTTAGACAGACTGTGTAAATAATCAAACAGACCATAAGGTATGTAGCTGTCCATGTGTGGTCTCTACTGAGTCGCGGAGGAGCGTTTGTTTGTTTTAGTATGATGGGAGGAATCTCAGGATAGTGATTAATATAGAGACTTAACTTTTGAAAACATGTCCCTAGTCTGTTTGGATCCACGTTTGTTTATTCACAGAAGAGGATAAATCATATGTATTCTTCCTTTAAACTATTCAAAGCACTGAGAGCACCATTGTGAATTTTCTCTAATGAAATTATCATGGTACCAGTGTGTGAAGGAAGAGAGAGGGCTGGTGACATTTAGAAAAAGCTCCACTGAGCTGTGTTTCAGTGACGTGTTCACTGTTCTAGTGTGGAGGGAGAAGGGTGGTAACATTTATAAAGATCTCCACTGAGCTGTGTTCCAGTGACATGCTCACTGTTCCAGAGTGGTGAGAGAGGGTGGGTGACATTCAGAAAGAGTTCCAGTAAGATGTGTTCCAGTGACGTGCTCACTGTTCTAGTGTGGAGGGAGAAGGGTGGTAACATTTATAAAGAGCTCCACTGAGCTGTATTCTAGTGACATGCTCACTGTTCTAGTGTGGAGGGAGAAGGGTGGTAACATTTATAAAGATCTCCACTGAGCTGTGTTCCAGTGACATGCTCACTGTTCCAGAGTGGTGAGAGAGGGTGGGTGACATTCAGAAAGAGTTCCAGTAAGATGTGTTCCAGTGACGTGCTCACTGTTCTAGTGTGGAGGGAGAAGGGTGGTAACATTTATAAAGAGCTCCACTGAGCTGTATTCTAGTGACATGCTCACTGTTCTAGTGTGGAGGGAGAAGGGTGGTAACATTTATAAAGATCTCCACTGAGCTGTGTTCCAGTGACATGCTCACTGTTCCAGAGTGGTGAGAGAGGGTGGGTGACATTCAGAAAGAGTTCCAGTAAGATGTGTTCCAGTGGACATGCTCACTGTTCTAGTGTGGAGGGAGAAGGGTGGTAACATTTATAAAGATCTCCACTGAGCTGTGTTCCAGTGACATGCTCACTGTTCCAGAGTGGTGAGAGAGGGTGGGTGACATTCAGAAAGAGTTCCAGTAAGATGTGTTCCAGTGGACATGCTCACTGTTCTAGTGTGGAGGGAGAAGGGTGGTAACATTTATAAAGATCTCCACTGAGCTGTGTTCCAGTGACATGCTCACTGTTCCAGAGTGGTGAGAGAGGGTGGGTGACATTCAGAAAGAGTTCCAGTAAGATGTGTTCCAGTGGACATGCTCACTGTTCTAGTGTGGAGGGAGAAGGGTGGTAACATTTATAAAGATCTCCACTGAGCTGTGTTCCAGTGACATGCTCACTGTTCCAGAGTGGTGAGAGAGGGTGGGTGACATTCAGAAAGAGTTCCAGTAAGATGTGTTCCAGTGGACATGCTCACTGTTCTAGTGTGGAGGGAGAAGGGTGGTAACATTTATAAAGATCTCCACTGAGCTGTGTTCCAGTGACATGCTCACTGTTCCAGAGTGGTGAGAGAGGGTGGGTGACATTCAGAAAGAGTTCCAGTAAGATGTGTTCCAGTGGACATGCTCACTGTTCTAGTGTGGAGGGAGAAGGGTGGTAACATTTATAAAGATCTCCACTGAGCTGTGTTCCAGTGACATGCTCACTGTTCCAGAGTGGTGAGAGAGGGTGGGTGACATTCAGAAAGAGTTCTAGTAAGATGTGTTCCAGTGGACATGCTCACTGTTCTAGTGTGGAGGGAGAATGGTGGTAACATTTAGAAAGAGCTCCACTGAGCTGTATTCTAGTGACATGCTCACTGTTCTAGTGTGGAGGGAGAAGGGTGGTAACATTTAGAAAGAGCTCCACTGAGCTGTGTTCCAGTGACATGCTCACTGTTCCAGAGTGGGAAGAGAGGGTGGGTGACATTCAGAAAGAGTTCCATTAAGATGTGTTCCAGTGGACATGCTCACTGTTCTAGTGTGGAGGGAGAAGGGTGGTAACATTTAGAAAGAGCTCCACTGAGCTGTGTTCCAGTGACATACTCACTGTCCCAGCATGGACAGAGAAAGGGGTATGTAATAGAATAATGCACTAATACCCTCTCTCTTCTGACGTCACTGAGCTGTGTTCCAGTGACATACTCACTGTCCCAGCATGGACAGAGAAAGGGGTATGTAATAGAATAATGCACTAATACCCTCTCTCTTCTGACATCACTGAGCGGCTTAGGGGTTGATTAATTGAAGACATTACCTCACCTCACCAGGGATCAAAGTGGTGTCACCACGGTTAGTGAGGCTTCCCTGCCATACGCTACAAGCTTCGAGACCGGTATTACAAGCACCACTCCTCTCTGGCGGCATCCTGCTGACTAAGGGAAAGCCACATCTAGTGGTACAACTCAAAGTAGACTCGATGTAGCTCTCAAAATGGTCGTTTTCCCCAAGAGAAGCTAAAATATGTTGATAAGCTTGAAAACGTTAGTGGTTGTTACTTTATCAAGAAACAACACCGCGTGTTCCGGACCTTGCAAACCAAAATGGTGGGTGGGAGACATTAATATGATTAACTTTGATCGAAAAGGGAAATTTAAAATGTAATTACAGCTCTACAAGCAAGGAGACAAGGTGGTGAAGGTGGATTCGAGCATCAACTTCAAATAATCTTACAGCAAGTCAACAACAAAGAGAGATATATTCATCGATTTTTCTTGCTGGTTCCTTTAAATTGTGTTTTAGGAAGGGGCTTTAACAGGCTGTGCCTAGTTTCAGGGGAAGAACTGTCTAAAGGCGCGTTGAGCATACGTAGACACACGATCGACAATGCAACTCTTGTTCTTATCATAAGCATCGACTAAAGCTATTTTTGCGTCCAATACATCTTATTACCCGTTTGGATTTCAAGCAAACCAGGGAGGAGATGAGTAACACTTTAATAAATGCACCAGAATTTGCGTGAAGAGAAAGTGGGGAAGCTATTTAGTAAAAATAATCTCAGTGCACCCAGACGGTACTCTAGCCACAACTTTCCAATAGCCGTAAAACATGACAAGATAAAACTGGCGCCTTTGTACTCGTGCCTAACTATGCAAGTACAATCAAAGTATAGTGTAAAACAAGTGCTTTGCTGTGAAGTAAACTTCAATTGTTCGGTTGACAAGGGATATGGCGACAAAAATATGCAATATTACTTCTTGCTTGAAACATTCAATGTTTTTTTACAGGAAGATAATCTATTCTCCAAAATGAATTATCTGTCAGAATCAGTAACAATTGAGTGTTAATCTAGAACTAAATTGGTGTTTTTGGTAACTCTCTTGGATTCGCTACATGCCTCTCAAATAAAGTTAGATGTGCTACCAACTAAGATAAGGAGATAGTGCCTTATAAATTTGCAAGTGACCACTTGTCATTTAAGAACCTTATGTATTGAAACCAAGGCCCTCTAAATCTAAAATCGGCCTCCCTCCTTCCTTAGCTATAGGGACAGAAAGGATGGATTCAGGCTCCCCCAGATCCCCACCAGTAGACAGCCTCTCTGATCACTCGGCCATACAGTTGAGCCATTATACATAGGACAACCTGTAACACCCTGTCCTTCTAAGTTATATAGTATAGGTTATTCAAAGTCCTTTATCCCGACATGTTAAATGTATACATTAATCATCAAAGGGACTGTCCCAGTAAACCATGTTAAGCATCCCGGTCCCCACGAGCAGTTAATTCCCTGTGAAGCCCATATTATATCCCCCTGGATGTGAGAGTGGTTTGTACATACTTGATATTCTTCTCTAATTGGACTACCCTCAGGTAGACTGCAGCACATTTCATATGTTACGTTCAAACTTTATCCGGTCAAACAGAAACCATCGCTGATTTTGATTAATATATTAGCTAATTAACTTTCTTCTTGGTGACCTGGTGGTCTAGGGGTAAGGTGTCAGACTTCTATGCTAGCGGCCGGGGTTCAATCCTCGGTCCCGGCAAAGATTTATCTGATTACCAAACCCTTCCTTCACCTCTGACAAGACATCTTGTGAATGTGAGGAATGCCAGGCCTCCACCGTGGTTCGGATTCCACGTTAAACTGTAGGTCCTTCATTTCATCTCACAATCACCCTACCATTACACATTAGCGTAAGTGCGTATAACCCGAACGGGTAGTAAGACGTGGTGCTAATAATAATAATAATAATAACTTTCTTCTTACCAGGGTCAATTAACTAAACTGGATTAATGTATAAATACATCACTTGATTAAGAGTATTTATTACAAGTAGAACTGATTACACTCATTGTGAAGTGGTTCACTTAGCTTAATTGCCCTAAATAACTGTCTCTCTCAACCGACACTCAAGAATGGGGAGAAATTCCTAGATTTTAAAAAAAATTAGAAGTTTTCTACCCCCAACCAACAAGCTCTACACCAATCAAACGTCTATCCTTGGTTCCTAGTGTCACGAGCTGGCCACTTGGGGCAACCATCCAGGGAATAGGGCTGGGGGTGGGGCGACGGGGTGAACAGAGTAGTCGACATAAAGCCAAAGAATTCCTAACTCAAGCAAGTACTTGTAAACTATTGGTCAACCTTAACTCAGGCCAGTGAGAAGTTGCAAATGCTGCCCAAACACATTTGAGGCACTCATCTGGAACCCTGATTGAACCTAGGCTTATCACTATTTACTTTTTCTCACTAGACGTGTGATCTCTGGCGCTAATAGCCTCACTTAAGCAATACGTCTGTAAATCTATATTGATTGCAGGGGGAGTGAAGGGGACGCGAGAAAAGGGTAGTGTTTTTGCAGTTTTTATAACAAAACATCTTACTGGCCCAAATAAACAAATATTGTTTCAGTATAAACATATAGTTTAATTTTCTTCCCTTGGTATCAACAGTTGTTGAATATCTTTCATACCCGCTACGGTGGCCGCGTGGTCTAACGCGCTAATCTCGTGTTGTACTAGAATGCCAACGATGGAGAGATCGGGGTTCGATTCCGGTCGGGTTCACTGAGGGCGGTTTTTCCCTAATGGTTTTCCACCCTCCCTCCACGCAAATGCAGGTGCATTTCCTCTGAATTAAGGCTTCCTACTCCTTAACCCATTAGTGTAATCAGTACATATGCGTATAACCTAAACGGGTAGTAAGATGTGGTGCTGAAAAAATATGTATGTCATGATCCTAGTGACATTCGATGACAAACTTTTTAAATCAAGATACCCAGTTGTCATGAAATTCTAGGACACCCTTGACAGATATTCAATAACTGTTTATATCAGCATATGAAAAAAATTAAACTCTATATTTACTGAAAAAATATTTGATTTATTTTGACCACAAAAATGTTTTATCATAAAAACTACAAAAATACTGTCCTTAACTCGCTTTCCCTACACTCCCACCTTAACATAACCCGCCATGTGATAGGTTTAATTCAGCGCACTGTACTTATTTTATAATAACTATTGACATTGTAAATATATGAGGTGACTGCTGGAGAGGAATGTTGGTGCATCTCGACAGAAAGGAAAGGCGACCCATTAGTGGCACCACTATGGTGATAGCTTAGCTTAAGTGGTGCATGCTCTCGGCCGGTCAATAGACCTACAGCTTGTGTTTGGTCTTGACCTCTTGATCGAGAGAACTTGTGTTTATCTGACTTGTGGTTTGACCACTTGATACAGAGTTATCTGACTCGTGTCCTGAAGTAATGATAGAAATACCGTGTGTTTATTTGCCTCGTGGTCTGACCGCCATATATAAATATCATGTGTTTATTTGCCTCGTGATCTGACCTCTAGAGAGACCTTATGTATATCTGCCTCGTGAGGAACACCAGATATTAGCAGAACACGACTTTGACTAAATACCTAATTATTTCACTTTGAAGGTTAGTTATAACATCAGGAATCGATGAAGGTTTCCTTGAAATGTTAGTTGATCTCCCTAGCTACTTCGCAAAGTGAGTGTAAGTTGAACCTCTTAGAACAAGTTATTTGCTATCACGCAGATTGATCTGAGAAAACCTGGATATGGATTGATATTTTGGAGAAAACATGGCTATCAAGTCTATAGCTCAGAGAAAACCTGGATAAGTTAATATCTTGGAGAAACCCTGTATAAGTTAATATCTTGCAGACGACATGGCCAAGTCAATATCTCTGAGAAAATCTGGATAAGTTAATATCTTGGGAGACAACATGGCCAAGTTGATATCTCTGAGAAAATCTGGATAAGTTAATATCTTGGAGACAACATGGCCAAGTTGATATCTCTGAGAAAATCTGGATAAGTTAATATCTTGGAGACAACATGGCCAAGTTGATATCTCTGAGAAAATCTGGATAAGTTAATATCTTGGAGACAACATGGCCAAGTTGATATCTCTGAGAAAATCTGGATAAGTTAATATCTTGGAGACAACATGGCCAAGTTGATATTTCTGAGAAAATCTGGATAAGTTAATATCTTGGAGACAACATGGCCAAGTTGATATCTCTGAGAAAGCCTGGGAAAGGTGATATCTTGGAGAAAGCCTACGCAAGTTGTCAATAGCTGTTCAATGTAATTAGTGCAGCAACGAAATTTGTCGTTAATTTTAAAGATAATGCATCAATTAATTCGAGAAAATGTTCAAAACGACTTAAATTAGAGTCTGTTTTGGGTTGTGTCTGTCGACACATGCTCGATAAAATGTCCTGTATCAGTAAGTCCATAGCCTACTGTTCTCAGTCAAATCCAACAGCTCTCAGTTGTTTAGGTCTTACAGGCCTTCGTTTACCTTCTTTTAGATTCGGAATTAAATGCGTCATTAAACGTTAACAAAATTGAATAAATATATGACATAAAATCCATTTGTAAGTGATCAATTTCTCAAAATCAATTTTTTATTAATCAAAATTGACTTAAATATCATTATAAGCTAAATATACGGTATGTGAACACTTTATTGGGTCCTACAAATATGGTACATTATATTTTACATTGTGAACCAGATAAAGTTCAGTCACATTGTGCATGCATTCAATTTACCACCCGCCAGTCCCGGCCACCATATGTGTGTCGATCAACACAATAAACAAGTTATATACTGATCCTAGCGGTTATTTCCTCCGTGAGCTGATTCAGGACTTAGCATCTCTCGTCTGAATATATGAGTGATCACCTCCCCGGTCTCCGCCGGGCTCGGGGCGGGACACGATTGTCACTCGTTCATCACTCGCTAGATGGCAGCACAATACAAAGTGTCATGGCGGCGCCATGAGGTTCACCAGTTGAGCTGATATGTAAAAGAGTTTTGGAGGAGAGAGGGGGGGAAGGAACTGATTTTCATTTCCTGACAACGGGGCTCATAATTCTTACAGCCTTTCTTCCCTCGTCAAATGGGACAGAAAAACTTGGGGTAGTATGAAAAAAGGGGGAGGGGGGTATAAAAGGTTATTTTATTTCGTGTAATATTGAAAAGACTAAGAAACGGCCGCTCTTTCTAAACTTCGGTGTGGGTTAATATTTGTCTATGGGATTTGTAGGAAAGGTTGAAAGTCTGTTGTAACAGAATTAAAATACGAGTTTATTTTTAATTTTAAAGCATATTTAGTTTTATTCCTTGGAGAGACTGAAATATCAAATATCTCAATCATTTTCTAACTTGAAGTTTATTTAATTTTGTTTTTGTTGAATCTTTTTTTATTCTGATTTCAGAATTTCATTTTTCAATGAATAATTGACTCGCAAAGATATGCTTTTATAGGAGTAACGTTGATTTTGACTATAAGTTCATCCCGTTACCTGGTGGTATTAGTGCCAAGTGTCAGTAGAGTTTATTAGTGTCACAAGACGTGAGCTGTATTGCAAGGACTATCCCCCTTCTTTTCCAATCACAGTATTACAAATAAACCAAGAAGTTTTGGGATTTACATTTAATATAGGCCTAGTACCGATATTACTTTACCAAACAAGCTACCGCTAAACGTGTACGGATTCGAATCCTGGATTGGTTAGCTTTTATTGGAAACTATTTAATTGCAACATTTACAACTTAACGACATTCTATTATTGAGTTAGGTTATGTACGATGCTCTGAACATAGTTTAAATTGGGAATCAGAAGTGTCCGTCTGTTACCCATAATCATTTACTGATACGCTGAATCTGGTTGTGTGAACATGTGATGACCATGTACTATACAGCCCCCAACTAAAATGGAGGGGGGTGAGCTGTCCTCACTACCTGTTGGGGCCATGTTTTCGTTATCAAGCAGCAGGAGCTGAACAGGTTTAATTAGAGGAACACACGTAGGAGCGCTGGTGTTGAATTGCTTCTACATTCTCTCTTTCTCTCTCACACCCACACATAATATGGTCGGCTGTCCGTATAAACTGCACTATTGCGGGTTACAATGCCACTCAGAGATCTCTTCATCCATAAGATTAAGGGTAACATCACGTGCCTAGGGGTTTGTCATGATCTGGTCACTCCAGTCGATAAAAACCAAACAAGATTCATTGAACAAGAAATATTTAAAGCTAGAGAGTATTGTATATTATTCCAGCCGTTACGTTAGAGCACGTTGAAGCGTCTTCAGACGAACATTGTCAATGTTGAAGCCTTTTATTAGTGGGTTTTATAAGATTACATTTTATAATATATTGTAGTCGTGTTGACCTTGACCCATGTTCTGATCCCATTGCTGTATCGGCTTGGTAATATGTCCTGAGAACATTGGTATATTGACCTTGTAGGCTATACCATGCTCTGACCTCAATATTGTATTGACTTTGACTCCATGTCTTGATCATCATTGTGTAGTCCTGGTTCTCATGCTTTGACCGCACATTTGTACTTATTATGTATTCCATGTTCTGACCACATTGTTATATTAACCTTGTATTCCATATTCCTACTCCACCAAGGTATCAAGCTTACTCTTGTCTTATGTCTTGATCATCTTTGTATCATCCTTGTTCTAGTGTCCTGACCCCATCATTGTATCGACCATGCTCCCATGTATTGAACATGCACCCATGTATTGACAATCATTGTATCATCTCTGTTTTCATGCCCTGACCCCCCCATCTGTTTATTGACCTTGTCCCATGTCTTGTCCACCATGGTATCGCCCTTTTTCTGGTGTCTTAACCCCGCCGTTTTGTCGACCTAGACCCCATGTTTTAACCATAATTGTATCGTCCTTGTTCTCATGTCTTAGCCCCTCATTGTGTTGACCTTGACCCCATGTATTAACAATCATTGTATCGTCCTTGTTCTCATGTCTTAGCCCCCCACCCCCATTGTATCGATCTTGACCCCATGTATTAACAATCAGTGTATCGTCCTTGTTCTCATGTATTAACCCCTCGTTGTGTTCACCTTGACCCCATGTATTAACCATAATTGTATCGTCCTTGTTCTCATGTCTTAACCCCCCATTGTGTTGACCTTGACCCCATGAATTAACCATCATTGTATCGTCCTTGTTCTCTTGTCTAAACCCCACCATTGTATAAACCTTGCCATATGTATTGGCCATTATTGTATCGTCATCGCTCTCATGTCCTGCCTGAGCCCACAATTGTATCGACCTTATATGTTACCCGACCCTCATCAAGTATTCCAGAGCTGAAGTCGAGATCCAGCCGATACGTCTTGCCCCTGTTTAGAATCCACTCCTGTATTCTAAAGGAAATGTTCCCTCTTGTTGTCATGGAGAGGATGGAGACGCTGTCAGGCTCCTGATCATTACTCTAGTGAGGACTGGCATGTGTCGTGGTCGAAAGCACGAGTCTGTTGAGAGGTTACACAGTATTACCGTTGGTTCATCGTGTAGGATACCTATATCGAGGATATCAGGAAGTAATAGGTGCTAATAACATACTCTTATTAATCTCCTTACAAAGGCATTAATTGCATTATACTTACGTAAAACATCTTTTGATTCCCGGTTTTAAATTTTATAGTTTTATTTTTAATTAATGTCCTCATTTGTTTGTTTGGACCAATAAAAATGATCGATTTTGGGTCCACAAGGGTCAACACTTCATACTAAAACTTCGAATTCCTGTTAAAATTTGATTAGGTGTTTCACATCTTCAGGTCATCGCATTGATATTCAATTCCTCATTTATAAATTTTGACCAATAAAAAATGTAAATATTGACTATTGAGTCTAAAATGAAGGAGATAAATCATTGTTGTACAAACATTTTTCCTAAGAGGTTAAAGGAAAATTAACAAACTTTTTGAGACACTTTCTTATATTTAATTACTCTACGGCATTACAGAATAATTGCGTTAAAACTTAAGTATCTCTTTACAACTAAAGATCACAAAATTATATTAATATTATATTTGCCAATATCTCAGAAACTGTTGGTTTTATAAAAATATATTTGAATTTTTTTATAATAGGCCTACTACCATTTTGCAATGATGAGTTATATAGTATCTCAAATAAGTTGGAGAGATCCGGAAATTTTCGCTTTTTTAAAGTACTCTAAAAGTCAGTTTCATAGGAAAATGAAATAAGCCATTTTACTTATAATCTTAATCAATGCCTAGATACAAATTTTAATCGAAATAATCAAAGCCGATTTTGAGAAAATAGATTTTCTTTCTCTTTTCGCTTTTTATTGATCTACTCTTAATTTTAGGGTTAAACAGACACACAGACAGGCGGCATTGCAAAAAACACTTTTTAGGATTCGCAGGGTAATGAGACGTTGACACCCATCAACATTTCGGGTTAGATTTTGTTTTACACTCGCAATACTTTATCTTTACTGTTAAGTTAAAATGTATATATAATTGCGTATAGCTTGAAAGTTATTGGTTTTATAAAAATATATTCCAAAAAAAGATTTGTATTATAAATAGACCTACATATTTGCAATGATAAATAATTTCATATCTCAAAGAGTTACTGAGATATGATAAATAATAAGAATTTACGCATCAGACTGGAACCCTTAAAGTCATTTTGCCGAAATATTAAGAGTAGCCATTTTGTTTGGAATATTTATAGATGTTCATAAATGAAATTTAATCAAAATCTTTAGAGCTGATTTTGAGAAAATCAACTTTTTCTCTTTTTGCCCTTCAGTAAACTACCCTTAATTTTAGGGTTAGATATCCAATTCCAAAAACCCGTTGGGGCAACCCTATGGAAATCCTAGGTACCAAGTTTTATCCCAATCGGTAAAACAGTTTGGGCTCTAGTTGGAGGTACAGAGAGACAGACGGAAATTCAAAAACCACTTTTTCGAATTCGAGGGGTCATGAAACGTCGAGATTCATCAAAATGTCGAACTCGATTTTTTTTCACGATCACAATACTTTCTCTACCTGTAAGAAGCGAGAAAGTAAAAATTGTTAATGTATTTTTTGTGAACTCTTATTTACTCGGTATATACATAATGTTGAAAAAGACACCAGAAAAGGAAATTAAACCCAGGACCTTTCACTTATGACACCAATGTACTACCACTGAGATCCAAGTTTGTCCTGGTCAAACATCAATAACTATTTTAAGGCAATCTTAAAAATACTATAGTTCGTTTCTTTTGTACATTTAGTGTAATTTCAAATAATATTAGCACTATAGGCATGAAAGCTGAATCAGCAAGTTTTACAACTGATCGAACAACGTTCTTAGCGGAATACTGCGTATGAGTTAGAAACTTGTCACCCCAAGTTTGATATGTGTACGTGTGCTCTATATACAAACATATGTGAGAATAGAATATTATTAATAAACGTTAGTGCAAGGAATGAAAATATCAGTTTAGGAGGGGAATGCAGGCTGACATCATCTGGGTCAACAAATAAAAGGCTGTAACATAAAGTATCTCATGGGAGACTCTTTGTGCTGAGATCTTTTAACAACGAGGAAGGGCAGGTATTAACTGCTGTCTTTAGAAATATATTATAGTTAATAAATTGTAAAGAAGTATCTGCCAGTATTGTGATTTGAAGCAAGATCTCGGTTGGGATCGTAACAAAATGGCCGTCACACCCTCCTCGAACGTCGCGGATCTGAATTCCAGCTGAGGTGCATACACAACAGACAAACTCATTATATCGCCTTGACATGGCTTTGATAAAGACGGGGTAACTAGAGGGTGCAATAGAAGGACTATTTTCTCCTCAATACAAGGATGTGACGTCTGGTTCGTCCCTGATTGATGCAACCCCCTTCTCCTCAACCCCCTCATCTACCAATCTGCGCTCATCAAAGCTTCCCTTTGACACAACCATTTTATTTTCTATTCCTCTCCAGTAACCTGATATCTTAATCTCCTTTTCTCCCCCTTTATGTCTTCTTTGATTCCTGATTTCCTCTCTATCTTATTCATATAGTTTCCCTTTTCTTCATTCCCCCTGTTCCCCTTAAACTTCCTACCAACCCCGTCTTATCTCTCCCTTGTGCTTCTTGAAATCCTCTGCATATTCATTTCCATGTCATTTTTCTTCTATATCTTCTGTGAGGATCTTCCCTTGAAGGACAGTTTGGGAGAGTGGCAACACTGCCTGTCACAGTCCCTGATGTGGCAATACAGTCTCCTCTCACTTATCAAATTAGAATATCAACGCGAATTTTCTGATTACGTATAGAAATAAAATAATAGATTTTTGTTTTGTTTTGATTAAGGGGTGAGGAATGGCATTTTATAAACTGATTACATATTTTACCTATAATACAACTTGTTTAAACTAAATTACGTGTTTTAAATATATTACATGGTATTACGTTATTCGTGCCCATATTTTTTTATTTGGGTCTGTAACTCTTCAAATTTATAAACTTCAGCTGGATTTGTGGAATTATTAAAAGTACCTAAGTTGACATTTTAAGAACTAAAGATTCAATCCTGTGAAATCTATTGAAACAAGATTCGTTGTAAAAATTACGTTTATTGTTAATTGAAAATATAAACATCAATCAATTTTGGAGAAAGCTGATACTAACAGAATTCTTATTGTCCCTGTAATATTCTATTAGTACTTTGAAAACTACTCTGTGAATAAACACTCTCTATTATATTTATACTTTTAAAAATACTCTGTGAATAAACACTCTCTAAATTTGTTATTTTTTTGTTATTTTCAGGTAAGTCATAGTTTTATCAACGCCTTCAGCTGCTATCACCAAGAGAGGTAAGATAGTTATTAAATATTAATTTTAAATAATCCAACTCGCAGCTTGAGGTCTTAATATTACAGACATTTTAAATAAAACGTAATATCTACAGATTCAGTTTTAAACATCAAGTATGTATATGTGATGTAAAATATGTAAAACTTGAGAAAAGATAATTGAACAATTTTAATTCCTAATCGGTAAGATAATATACCAGGTAGTTATCAAATATATATAATAATATGAATGTTATGTTGATTAAAGCTCAAATATTAATTTAACTGTAACTGTTTCTGTACTATCATTAATATGATTAGTGTTTTTAAATTTATCAATTTGATTATATATATTTTAATCCTTTTATCAGATTACATTTTGATGAATTTGAGGAAGTGCTTGAATAGTTTTTGAAATATTTTTCTAGCCAAATCCGGTAAAAGCAGATATTCATTTGGAAAATAGTGACCTGTAGATACAACGAATTGGGAGGGTGCTTGTTTTGGTTACGGAAGATCCGGGATCAGAGCTTGTCTGGCGGAGGATGACGCTGATGCAACTTAAAACTTTCCAAACATAGTGATCGCTCCTTCTCTGGCCTTGGAAATGCCATCTGCTCCTTCTTCATCTCTTTACACTGTGCTCTTATTGAATCTCTTGCGTCTCCTATTCCAACAATCTCAGTCTCCCCTTTCTGCAGACGACAAGGGGTCATTAGGGGAAGGAACTACGCAAGTGCCACTTAGTAGCTATTGTGAAAATATGGGTACAGTATGTTCCAGTGAGATCTCTCTCAATACATAACATACTCTGAACTTTAAAATCACGTCATGACGATGTATGTCACTTGTTTGTGAACGTAATTGTCTAGAGAGTATCAGAGCAGCAATTTGGTGCAGTGGTTAGCACTCCTTGCTCTTAAGATCACTGATTACGGTTTCTTATCTCCAGGTATTTTAGCGGAAAAGTCAGATATTCTAGGAATCTGATTTGAACCAAACCCCTAGGAGCATCACGAGTGTCTTAGACAAGTGGTATTCCACCCTTTTTGTTCACATAACCCCAGATATTATTTATACAACTTTGCACCCCCAAAATTGTAAGTGCATAGTGAAAGTTATATATTCTATGATCTACGTCTAAAATAAATAAAATAGCTCACATCCAAATTAAAATGTTAAATAATAAGTTTTAAATTATATATATATACAAATTTCGTACCTCCTAAAATGTCTTCGCGTACCCCAGATATTTTAGACCAACATAACCTACTGAGAAGCGAGCGACCATTGGAGCAATGTATTAATTTGATAATTATCCCGAATAAAGAAGGACGTTGAGGCTTTTTATTCCAATATTGACAGGTTTTAAAATTATTAGCACCGCGTCTTACTAGCCATTTAGGTTATACGCACTTACGCTCGTGTATAATGGTAGAATTATTGTGAGATGAAATGGAGGACCTACAGTTTAACTTGGGATCCGGACCACGGTGGAGGCCGGGCATTCCAAGGTTTTAAAAATATGTGGGATAGCTACATTACAATTTCCATACTATATCTTACTGATAGATACGACTCTAGCTAAAGTTGGGTTTTAGGCCCACTGACTATCTAATAAATATCGTACAGTTCAATATGCTAGTATTAGATAATAATTTTAGGCCACTGTCTTCACATACACCCTGTAGTGTCCTCAAACACCCCTGTTCAACAGTGTGTTAAATCTTCACATACACCTTGTAGTGTCCTCGAACACCCCTGTTCAGAAGTGTGTTGAATCTTCACATACACCTTGTAGTGTCCTCGAACACCCCTGTTCAGCAGTGTGTTAAGTCTTCACATACACCTTGTAGTGTCCTCGAACACCCCTATTCAGACTGTATGTTGACATGAAAAGAGACCCCTCACCCTTTGGGTGCTCGGGAGGGCGGAGGGAGTACAAAGATGGGTAAAGGAGTGGGCCGACCCAGAAGAGGAGGGTGAATTGCATGGGAGGGGACCGTGTTAAATAGGCAGCTTAATAAACTGAGCTAGTCCTATGTGAGAGTCCCCGCTGTCGGCAACAGGTCCCGCTTGTTGTTTCATGGACATGGCACAGAAAATACACTTTTTATGAAACGTCAAAGACAACTCTCTTTTTTTTTGTATTGTAAAAATGACACGTTTCATGAAGTGTGAAAAAATAAATTTCTCTTGTTTATTTTAAAAAACTGTGTATTTAATAAAATGTCAAAAACACAAATTTTCAACAAACAATTCTATTCCTCTGCTATATTTAGTTGAATTAATTAATGACAACTCTACCTTAAGAGATTCTGTCGAAATTAGGGAACACAAACAAGGACGTAAAATGAACTCCAAGTTTTCGAATGGCATTTTAATTGGAAGAAAATGACATTCATTTACGCGAGGCATTTTAATGGTATGTATTTAACGTTCATTTTTTTTAAATACAGGTTAAGGGTAAGAAAGGGTGCTGGTCTTAACTTCGCCCAAATAAATACATTATTATCATTATATCAAAACACCACTGACATATTGAATTAACCAAAGACAACAACAACCAAACCCAACAAACACTAAGGCTAGAATGAACAATAATGATAAAATAACTCACTCACTCACAGAGGAGGTTGGAGGGTATAGGTTAAGGCTGACTCTTTTATATAATTGAGGTGGGGATGTAGGGGACGCGAGAAAAGATAACTGTTTTTGCAATTTTTGTAGCAAAACCTTTTTTTAAATAAAATATTGCTTAAGTACATATAAAAAGTTTAGTTTTATTCACATGGTGATATCAACAGTTGTTGAATATCTGCCATGAGCATAGCGGCATAAGATGACAAACTTTTTAAATTAAGAGAATAAATGTTCATCAAATTCTAGAGCATCCTTGACAGTTCATTAACTGTTGATATCACCATGGAAAGAAAATTAAACTTTATGTTTCTACTGGAGTAATATTTTATTTATTTTGCTCTAAAGTATGTTTGGTTATAAAAACTGCAAAAACACTGCCCTTTTCTCTCGTTTCCTACACCTAAACTTGGGCACAATTTTGCCTTAACGTCAGTCACTTTCTCTGACTGTAACTGTACGTAGTGTTCTCCATCATGATTTCATAATGTTTGTTTGGTGTTTGTGACGTACTAGTTACAGTAATTCCTCCTAGATAAAGTATTTCTTTACAGAGCCACATTCACTCATTCATTACTTGCGTTGGTGGCCACGTGGGTAAAGATGTCAGTTTCGTTTGGTTTGCTGATGATGGGGAGGCCATGGTTAGAATTCAGGCAGATGCATGATGGCTTCTTTTTTTTTAAAATGATGTACCCCTGTTCTTAAAAACATATGCACTACATTTGATCTAAATTTTACCTTGCTTATCTGTATCTAATTAAATTCGGTACAAATTTTGTGTAAATACGCAGATATCTTGGACAAAGAGGGAGAGGGGGATTATCTATGATATCCTGCTCTAGATATGTGCTCATACCGAGAACACGATCAAATTAACAGTCACGTAAAGTAAAGAAATATAGTGGTACCAGAACTCCCGTAACGAAGCTTAACAACTCAAACAAAATAAAGCCAAATAATTTTAATGGTTTCTAAACAAATTGTTCGGTAAAATGAAACTTGATTAGTTAAGGAGGACTACGGTATAAGTAGTAGTTGCAATAGGATCTTACCGACGCTAAAAAATTATTATTATTATTATTATTATTATTATTATTAGATGTTCTGTCTTACGACAGGCCTAGTCTACAAAATAAGGATTAAGAAGAGGTTACGATGGTCTGTTGTTCACGAGACGCGAGCTATGCCTAAGAAGGTGTCTTGACACTATAAACAAACAAATGACGTAGCAAATAACCGTGTTAACGTTCTTTGAAACTTAATTGGTTAGCAGGAACACGTATATTATTATTTGGATAGGAATCCCGTTCTGGAAGGCCTTGTTTTCATAACAGAGTCCTACTTTATAGTAGTATTTTGGTAGAACCAAAAGCCTTCCAGAACGGACCACCTACTAACATTCTGTAAGACCTCTTACACATACAGTAATAGTGATATACAGTAAGATTCTGGTAAGAAATAAGGCCTTCCAGAACGGGATGCCTATCAAAATTAGGCTATAGTAAGTACACTTCATCCAATATAACTTTAATGCTTTCCCCTACACATCTCTTACGTTAAGAGCGCAAACGTCAAAGTTGAGTGTATCGTGATGGATTCCGTTTAAAAATATGAGGCAAACATCAACGTTATGTTTCATTACGTGAACAGTAAATTAACGTTGAGTGTCGTGATCCTGGCATTAGTGACACGTAGCCTACAGACCGGTGGGGGGAATCAAAGGAACTGCACCACCCTATATTGTCAGGATTGAATCTAGTATTCCGGACAGTGTCCGCGAGGCTGATCCTCTGGCCTCAATGTCGGGCTCTAAACAATCCAACTGGAGTCTGGGCTCCATACACAGATGAGATGGGGGCTGTGGGGGCGGGGGAGGGAGGGTATTATTGACGGAACACCGCTCCCCAACACCCCTTGATGCTGTAAGTCCACTCATACAAGGACCCCCTTCCAACACTTCCACCAACCCTCATAACCAAGCTCAAACCCCTCCCTCACTCCCTTGCTTCCTACGCTTGCACATGACAGCTAACGTTAAAACACAAGAGAGCTTCTACGTCTTAACCTGAAATTGAATACAGGAGGAAACTTGAGGGAGCGCTGGGGGTAAGGGGGAAGGTTCGGAACAATATGCTCGTTTGAGGGAGGGGAGAGGGAGCTCTTTGATAGCGTCCTCATCCTCGAACAGAAATTCGCGAGGACTCACCCCCTTTTCTCCCTCAAACTGGAGCTGTCAGGATGAACTTGCTGCGGTTTTATTTTCTAGTTTTTCTTTTTTTTAAATACTTGTTATTGTGTGACGTGAGATTCGAGCGTGGACCGGGAGAACTTTGAGAGATGTTAATCTCTAATTGGAACATGAGAGGCTTGGGTATTGTTTCTAAGGCCGAGATGCTCGTGACATGTGGAGCTGATGGGGTTGAAATACATCTCACCCTTCTGATTGTTCATTGGGAGAGCAGGTTCTAGATTTACTCGGTGCAAGAAAGAAACTTGAGGGCCTAGGAAGGACAGGAAAATAAGTTTTATTATTTTAGCGAGACGATCGTTCTAATCTTTATACAGATTCATGTTTTATTAGCGTTCCATCTCATAGCAACCAGCATCTAGCTACCTCACCGGCTTTCAAACTTTCTTAGAAGAGGAACCCTCTCATCCCCACTTTTTTTTTTTTNAAAAACCGTAACCCATTACTCTAAACTTTTAAAATAAATTTTAATTTATGATAGGCATCTGTTTTGATGGCAATCCTCAAGAACAATTAGACTTTTTTGGTGAATGCATGAATGTAAAATCGTGGGCGATGGGTGCTATTTACAACATAACTAATTTTTTTTTGTAGTTTTATTTTGTCTGCATGATATCGAGACAGTTCTAATACCCACATAAAAGTAGTTGCGAATGGTAACATCTAACAACTGCTCGCATTCCTCAATTGGTAAAAGTTCATATGCAAAGTCGATTAATGCTTTCCTCTCGACCAGTTGAAATCTTCATTCTTTGGTGAGAAATATTTTTCAAATGTATTATATAGCGCTGTGAGATGAGAAACAATATAGTTCATTAAAATACATATGTGTCTGTCATATAGCACTCCAAAGATTGAGTGGGTGTTGATTTTTCCATGAATGATAACATACACGGGACCCCCGGATCCCATGTGGGGTCTTTGAAGAACTTATATGGAACACTAGGCTGTACTTCATGCTCGTCTTATACAGCACATCTTAGACCTCGGCCTGGTCAAGAGAGTTATCCAGGCTGTACTTCATGCTCGTAGTTATACAGCACATCTTATACCTCGGCTTGGTCAAGAGAGTTATCCAGGCTGTACTTCATGCTCGTCTTATACAGCACATCTTAGACCTCGGCCTGGTCAAGAGCGTTGTACTGTGCTTCCTACCATGAGAGGCAGAATTTCTTATCTTGGTAGGGTCAAATATATCTTTATTGTGAGAGGTTCAAGTAAGTACTATGGGGCTAGGCCCTGATAAACCAGTTTATGTTTAATGTTTGTTTGTTTTGGCTTTTCCCATCGCATCTTACTACCCATCCGTTGCTATATGCATTTTAATCATGATAATGGTATAGGTTTTAGAACGGTTTAATTTATACTTACTAAACCCTCAGTATACCCGGCTGTGATTCGAACCTATAGCTCACAGATGCAATATGAGCCTTATATTTAGACCACCTGAGCACCGAATCGGGTCCAATTATGTTAAGCTCTTGCAAAACAATATATTTTTCACCACGTCTTAATATCCGTTTGGGTTATACGCATACATTAATTACGCCCAATGAAATAGGAATCAGGGAGGTAGAGTTTTAGAGTAAATGTATCAGAATTTTCATGGAGGGAATGTAGGAAGCCAATTATTAAAAAACCATCATCGGTACACTAAAACGGGATTCTAACCCCGATCTTGCCGTCTCTAGCAATCCAGTATAACACGGGGTGACGCGTCAGAGCGTGCGACCACAGATTCACCTAACAATCTTTTTAAAAACTTATTAACTAAGTTTTACTCCTTTGTTAATATCTGTCTACAATATTTTAGAAGGTTAAAATAGGATGGTGAACTTTGGAGTTCCCTCTTTTTCTCTCAACACTTTTGATAACCTAGAGGACAATAATTCCACTCTGATCCTTCCAAGCCCTTACACAAACACACACGACCGATGTCAAAGGACCAGGGAAGATACTCTTGATAGGCTTATCAACCACAAAGTAGAGAATCGATACCTGGCGGTGACGAACACTGAGCTGGCATAGATTGTTCCGGCCTTTGGCTACACTAGAAGGCCTTAGCTCCAGTTTTCATAACCAGATGTATCAAGATCTTGCAAATAGACCCCATTATGAAGCAGCCAGTGAGGGATAAGCCACATATTGTATATTTATGCTTAACATAGTTGGTAGTGCGTTTACCTACAAAACTAGAGGTCCCGGGTTTTTCACATCACGGCTGGAAAAAATATATTAAGGAGTAACACTGTACATTAGGGCTTTCCATTTTTCACTGATGAAATAATAACAAACCCACTTCTGTGGTCACATGTTCTAACGCGCTACTCTCATGTTAGAACAAACTGCCGAAGACGGGGAGATCAGGGTTCGATGCCAGTCGGGTGCACTGAGAGGATTTTTTCCTAAAGGGTTTTCCACTCTCCCCTCATGCAAATGTGGGTGCACTACATCTAAATTAAACCTTCTTAAAACCTAAAAGATTAGTGCAATTAGTGCACAGGTGCAAACCTGAACGACTAGTAAGACGCGGTGCTAAAACAAACAACTGAAACACTGGGACTTTTAAACATCTCCCATTGCACCATAAAGTACTTGAGGATAGAGCCTCATGTAGCTGCTGGACTTGATGGTTTGATTACCTCGTGAATAAACGACCTTATTTGTATATGTAACCCCCTCCCCCCTCGTGAGTTTGCCCAGTTTATGAATCGGGCAAATTTCTGCCCATTCCATGAACTGGCCTCTCACGACCATTTCACGAACTGAGCAACAAATAGTCTAGTTCATGAATTGTGCAGTGCTTGTGCTGCCCATTTCATGAACTGGGTAGCTCTTTCATCTCCCAATTCATGAATTGGACGAGCTTTTGCCCGGTCTGTGAAATGACAAACGAAGAACGGGTTTGGTCTTATAAAGTTTGTTTAACTTTTAATCGTTTATAATGTAAGGGTAGGGTATTTTAGGGTTAGTTTAATGATCATAATAGCTCAAAACGAATTTAATTTAAGCTTGTAATAGTTAATATAATAAGTTCCAGTTAATGGAGTGGGCAGGAGCTAATGAAATCTTTGCATAGTTAGTGAAATGGTCTAACGAAGAAGGCAGTTCACGGAATGAGCTGAAATTTTCTCAATTTATGAAATGGGCAGTCTCCCCATTAGGGTGTAACAAATATAACTTTATTATTTTTGGACTTGACAAATGGATTTATCGATGGCTTGATGCAGTAATCGTGGTGTCCTCCCGAAGCTATAGCCCCTGGGAGTGTGGTATAGAATTTCAAGATACGGCGCTCTTACCTAGAGAGCTGCTCAGAGCAGAGTTGCGCTTGGTAACGCTCTTGCAGCCCGCATACTTTAAGAGCGCATGTCTCCAGTGAAACAGGCGGCTCGCAATCCTCGCCAAAACAAAACAAAAGCCGAGCAGCAATCTTTGGCCAAAGTTTCTCTTCAAGCTGTAACATGGGAAGGGGTGGGAGGGTTGTATAATTTCACCTAGGAGGATGGTAGGGGAACAATTTCAACTTAACTGGTTCTCACAAAGAGAAGAAGGGGAATTTTAATTTTAACGTGTTATAAGAGATATTTTCAAGTCTATCAAGCTCTGAGGTAATATTTATTATTAATGCACGTTCATTAAATTATGTGTTCCACGGGGATCTTGTGGACTACATTTTTATTAAATTAAAACTATTTTTCTATAATTAACCTTTGTCGGCCTTGGTGGTCTTGGTGTAAAGTGCTCACCTCAGGACCCAATGTTAGAGGGTTCAAACCCAGCCGGGGTCAACGAACGATAAAAATCCGAAACACAACTTCTTTCAAAGGGGAAGTAAAGCTATTGTTATCATGTGGATTGTGGCATGTAAAACAATCCTGGAAGGTATGGGAAAATTACTTTACCAGCAAAATTGGTAGACGTTTTGTTCTTGCTCATAGAAATTCTCTTGTGCTTATATAATCGGTTTACTCAAACAGTACACGTTAAATACCTTAAATAAATAATTAACATTTATTGTTTGTTTTGTTCTTAAGCAGTTATTTCAAGATTTGTTAATTTTCTAATAATTCCGGTCCAAACGTAGGCCTATTATTTTTAAGAGTTTTTTTTACCTCAAATCAGTGGCTAAAATGGCTTTCTACACTTCTTGATGGTTTTGCCTTGACTCTAAGGGGATGTTGCCCAGATATTGATAAACCCATGACTCTAAGTTGGAAATTCATTGCTATATATTGCTAATAGGTTAAAATGCTAACATTAATTACTGCAAATAAAGATAAACAAATAAAACGTTTCTTTATAACACTAAAATTAGAGTAATGTTATACATTGTAATAACTAAACTGTCTCTCTTGATGCTGACAATAAATTTCAAACAATATAGAACCTGATCTTGGAAGTATAAATCTACAAATCCCAAATTAAATTTAATCCAATAAAAATAAATATTCTAAAATATTACCAACTCAAGCTTATGTTTCAAATTTGATGATTTTGTGTGGCTCCTTCCCCCCCCCTTCCATTTTATTTGACTTTCCACTTCATTTTAGATGCAAATTAATATCAGATGGAATATGAGGTAATTCTATTTCACGTTTCACAAATGGGATGGTCTCTATTTTTATTTTACTGCTAGCTTTTCAAATTATCTCCCGGCTGGTCGCAGTATTCCTTCCCCCACTTCCCCACACGTCCATATTACACAATACAATGGAAAATGTTCAATATGGTATTAGACAATAAAGGTAGTCTATAGCGCAACAAGGACTCATGTCCTCTTCAAAACCATCATGGATGCTAGAGTTGACAATGATTTGTTTTAAAATGAATCGCCAAGATATACCTTATTTTGGATCTTTGTGTTATATTTAAGAAGGTAAAAGCTAGTTTTGTTTCTTTCGAATGTATTTATTGACTATATTTTTTACTATTATTATCATTGTCATTATTATTATTATTATTATTATTATTATTATTATTATTATTATTATTATCAACCCTTCAAATGGATTACGCTTGATTTTTTTCAACATCTTACGTATCACTCTGTAACGAAAAGAGAATGCATGCATGCATTTGGACCAACAATTTTATAATTGAGAGCAGAAATGTCATTTAATGTTGGATGAGCTATCGAATTATTTATGAGCACTATAGCAGGCTACCCCAAATATTTGGTCAGGAAGATACTTAGGCCAATTTCCCAACTAAAATTGTCTTTTATCAGTAGAATATTTCTTATTTGCAACTTTGTCACTATTTAGAGTTGTAAAATGTAACACCAATTTAACTTAATTCGATAGTGTATCTGTACAATACCAATCTTTAGTCATTAATAAGAAAATTACCCTCCTCGATGGCCGCGTGGTCTAACGTGCTAATCTCGTGTGGACTAGACTGCCGAAGATGGGGAGATAGGGGTTCAATCCCAGTTGGGCGCACTGAGAATAGTTCTTCTTAAATGGTTTTCCCCTCTCCCTCTACACAAATTTAGGCGCACTTCCTCTAAATAAAGCCTTCATAATCCCTAACCAATCATTGTAATTAGTACATAGGCGTATAACCTGAACAGGTAGTAAGACGCGGTGCTAAAAAAAATTAATTTCAATAAATTAATATGATTGTGAAAATTTTCGACCTCGAGATTATGATGAATCTCTACGTTTTATGTTCCCCTAAACACAAAAAAGTGCATTTTACATTTCTCTATGTTCCATGTCTATATGTCTGTTTGTCCTTTGGCCCAAATTCTAAATGGTTTCGTGGATTGTGTTCAAACTTGATATTCAGTTGTTATATCTTTCTCTTAGGTTTTTTTTTTTAATTTCGACTCAAGCTCTTGAATAAAGTATACTGTTGAGTAATATTTGAAAATACCAAGTTTTTCTTAAATAGCTTTAACGGTTTTGTTAAAAATGCTATATTTGACATGATAAATAAAAATTTACACTTGACTTTTAGTGGGAAATTTGTTTAAAGTTAGTTTACTGACGACTTTATTATTTTTTTAATTGAAATACTTTAGTATTTTACTGATAGTTGATTTTTGAAAATTTTGACATTTTTCTCAAATTAGCTTTACCATTTTTTTAATTTTTTTTAACTGGTATCTGGGGCCTATTTTACATGATAATTAATAATATAGGTTTATTTTTCTAAAATAAATTAGTACAAGGGTATTTAGCGTATGACCAATTTTACAATATTTGATTTTAATTTAGTTCGAAATGGGTATCTAGAAAAAAAATTACAAATAAAAATATAAATTTGTAATTTTACAAATACAATTAATAATAGAAGGGTAGTTTACAATCAACACATTTATATTTAAATATTTGAAATTAATTAAAAATGGTTAAAACAAATTTTGTTTGAAATTTAAATATAAAGAGTATTTATTGTGATTGACAAAATTATTTACCCGCTTCCGTGGCCGAATGACCTAAGGTGTCACACTCTGTCTTGCGGATGATGAGAAGATCGGGGTACGATTCCCAGCCGGGTCTACTGAGGGTGTTTTTTTCTTAAATAGTTTCTCACCATCCTTGCACGCAAATGGGGTTAGACTACCTCTAAAATGCTTTTTCCCTCATCCTTACTCCATTAAAGTAATTATCATATATGCGTATAGCCTGAACAGGTAGTAAGACACCGTGAAAAAATATAGCATCGTTTTTCTTAAGAGTAGTTTACTGAAAACATTTCTTTGAACATTTTTTTCTGAGATATAATACCCTACATGAGAAATTTTGTACGATTGTGTCTTACCATTAATTTGTTATTTTATTTTTACGCTGCGTCTTACTGCCCTCCGAGATGAACGAATTTTGATCAGGCAAATCGGATAAAAATGAGGAAGATAGAACTTAAATGAAATGTACCTCAATAGGTTTAGAAGGGTAGTGGAGAAACCATCTAAGAAAAATTACACTCACTACATCCAGTTGGGATTCGATCCTTATCCTCTTCGTTACCAGAAAATCAGACTAGATGAGCCTAACATTTTGTTCACGTACTCACCGATACGGGTTATATTCACTTACAAAACATCAGTAATTAACTTGTTGATTCTTGCTCTAGCTTTTGAAGTGGATACGAGGGTCATAGTGTCAAGATCGCCTATTCTGGCTAACCCGAACCAGATATGTCAGGGTTTGAATCACGACTGGGTGTACTAAGGTAATGTTAGTAAACGTTTTCCAACTCTCCCGCTACGTAACATACACGCTCGTACATTTTCTATAAATCCTGACCCCATTAGGATAAATATGCGGAAAGACTGGAAGGGTAGTAGAAGCCGGGAATAAACCTTTTAATATAAAAAAATCAACTTCAATAAAAGTTTAAAAAAAATTTGCTTAGACGCAGACTCGCTTTGTGTTGAGGGGAACTGCCCTCCTACCCCCATCCCTGAGTGCCTGACGCGGTTCACCCCTCAAATAATGGCGAGCGCTTCTTTGCCCGCTAAAAGAGGAATCCGGTGAAATGTTGTAATAGAATTGGACG
>CABEEJ010002231.1:65640-96347 GCA_901482245.1 Timema douglasi
CCCCCCCCTCCTTTCTCCATCCTACCCATGAAAACTAACGCTTGGAGCTCACTTACTAATGAAAGAGAATGCAGCAGTTAATTGGTTTATAGATTGACTGCTCCCTTGCCCTTTATGTCCCCTGCCCTCACCCCTATTTACGTTTTAAGATCCATCCGGCTCCATCAGTGTCATCAAAGTCTGTTAAAAAAAGCTCCCGGTTAATTGTTTTAATGGCCGACATTAACAGACGAAAATGAACTTAAAGGGAGGGCCAAAGTGAAATGGTGGAAAAGGGAGGAGGGGGGATGCCTGGCCAACATGAGGCGTTGCCAACCATTGCTGTTGTTGTTGTTGTTATTGTTGTAGTTCAGGAGGAGGTACTTCTGCTTGTGGTCACTGATTAATTGAGACCCTATATTATGGTAGATAAATATTTGAAATTTCGTCACAAAAAAAGTTGAATTTCGTCATAAAAATTCTCATATAAACAAAAATGTCATCTTAAAAATGGTTCTGTAACACCTTAAAAAATCGCGAAAAACACTTTTTCTAAACATTAATTTTTTACAAATATAATGTAAAATCAAACTATAAATGAAGATAAATAAAATATTCTAACTCACAATAAAAAACATAGATACAATGAAATCACAAAGGAGGCTAGAAACTCCAGAGCTTGCAAATATCACAAACAACCAAAGATAAGGATCGCAAATAAACACAGAAATATGAATTCGATGTATAGATTTTTTGTTGTCTGAAAGGGAATAAAAATTACGTATAATTTAATAATACATCGAATAAAATAGTTCATGATTACTTTTAAACCATCAAAATAATTACATAATAAATATTTCATCATTTGAATCGGAATACAATAAACACATGGGTTTTTAAGCTACATATTTTCAAGTCTTCATAGAATAGAATAAAACTACTATCTATCTTTGTGAGTCCACTGTTTATATATCTACTTGTCTTTGATATTTGTTGACATCACTGGTAAAAACTGCGTAGATTTGATGCTACTGCATTAATTTTGCGTCATTCGAAATCAACATGGTCGCTAATGTTTTTTGCGTGCTAACGAACAAACGGAATTTTGCTTGAAAAACATTAATTTTGTTTTAAAATACGAATACAAATAAGGTTTCGTGAAAAAGCATTGATTTCGCGTAAAAATACCTTTTTCGTTTTATTTCATGAACTTAAAAATACGTAATAATGAATGTTATCTGATTACAAAACCCTTCCTTCACCTCTGACAAGATATCTTGTGAATGTGGGGAATGCCAGGCCTCCACCGTGGTTCTGATTCCACGTTAAACTGTAGGTTCTTCATTTCATCTCACAATCACTCTACCATTACACAATAGCGTAAGTGCGTATAATCCGAACGGGTAGTAAGACGCGGTGATAATAATAATAATGAATGATTTATTTGAACTTGAAACAATTGTTAGCGCTTTTGAAATAGATTTTTAAAACATTTCGTGAAAACACTGTTTGCGAAAATTCTGTACCCCTACTGATTAAAACCCGCCTCGGTGGTGTAGTTGGATAACGCGCTTGTCGTGTTGAGCTCGACTGCTGAGGACGGAGAGATCGAGGTTCGAATCTCGGTCGGGTGAACTGGGGTGGTTTTTCCTAAATGGTTTTCTACCCTCTCTCCACGCAAATACGGGTTCACTTCCTCTAATTCAACCATCCCAATTCCTAATCCATTAGCGTAATTAGTACTTAAAGCGTATAACCCGAACCGGTAGTAAGACGTGGTGCTAAATATTATTATTATTATTATTATTACTATTGATTAAACATAACTCTCACAAGTTCTGGTTGACCAGGGTCAAGAGCGTTAAGTTCTATACCTCAAGCTCTGACTTCCCTCATATAGATTTAAAATATTTAATCTACCTTGCGCTTACTTGAGTTATCTTCCAGACAACCTACCCCTAATTTAGTATATAATGTTTAGTATTGCCTGCGCATGCGCAAGATGGTATTTATTACATCCTGATACCATGCGTGTATAACTGAGTCATATAAAACATAAGATATTCTAGAGTAGCCAACAATGGCAGAAGGTCGCTATAATTACCTTAGAACTGTCGGTCTGACTCTTTAGCTCAGTTGGTAGCGTGTATGTCTACTGAGATAAGGGTCCTGGGTTAGGTTACTGGCATGGCTGAGAAATTTACCATTAGTTAAATGTGGTTCTCCCCTTTCAGAGTAATGACTTAACGTCCTGGGGCTGGATGCTGTGTCTGTTATAGATTTAAGTTAGTTTATAAGTAGTAGTAATATTGGATACCTTCATAGATAAACGAAAAAAATCTCGCCGTTCGGTCCCAAAAAATGTTAAGTTGACTGTAAAGCTGCACTAATAAAACGAATAAAAAAACATATCCTGGTTCTCAAGTATCGCTGTGCTACTTCCATTTAAATCCATTTATTGATTCAAAAACTAAATTTGACAGACAAGCACGCTAGGGATTAAACTTTTCGCGTTCACGTGTGAAAGTGACAAGCCATGGCCCATTTACCTCCTTCAAATATAGACGATGGATAGTTCTTACATTTAGTCTAGTGCCCTGGGGACAGGGACTGCACTTATCTTAGTGATTATTTCATGGAGAACTGGATGGACCACGATGATAAGCACTGGAATCAATACAGAAAGAACTTTCTTTCAAAATAACAAAGATTTGACTTCAACATCACATGGAACCTAAGTGACGACTTACGAAATTTGAATTGCTGGACAATAAAATTTTAGATATAGTGTCACAATATGGAAAAAAATGTGATTTCTATAGGATTTCTATAAACTATAAAGTTGACGAAGTCCTAGTAAACGTTTTTCATAGGTTTTATATATATTTCTGTCTTTCTACTCTAACTTTTAAGCTAGGCCCCGAAGTGAAATCACTCAAATTTGATATGGGTGCAGGTGCCGAAATGGGACAAATTTTTGCAGGCGCCAAAGTGGGACGCAACGCACTGGAATAGCACCATATTTATAATATTATTAATACTATTAATTTGATTATTATTATTATTATAGTATAAATATTTCATTCTCTACACCTAATATGAATGTCTAGCAATACTAAATTTCAAGAAATTTGACTTCTTATAACTTGTGAACTGTAATGATTTGAAGTCATCGAATCACAATCTACTGATTCAAATATTACACTTTTTAAAACTAGGCTATAAAATGTTGATGGTCAAATTACCTTAAGGGTTCAAGTTTTATTTGAGATAAGAACCGAAATTTTTTATTATAAAAATAAAATTGTTCCCAATCGTTAAGGGATAAAGTAACTTTCTGAGGCTATATTGATCTTTGGATCGTCCCAGATTTCAAGAATACCAATAAAATTCACACTTGCAGTAAAGCAGGGAAGGATGCATTTAAAGCTCTAAAATGACTGTTGTGTTTTTCTGACCGTGTGTTTGACCAGTGAGTTCTTCAGTTTGTTCATTGTTAGAACTGTAGTCCTAGATTAAATGCGTTTACTATCCATACTAGCCCAAATAAATTGTTTTCGCACTTCCGTCTATCTCTTACTCACCGGGTGACCTGGTGGTCTAGGCGTAAGGTGTCAGACTTCTGTACTGGCGGCCGGGGTTCAATCCTCGGTCCCGGCAAAGATTTATCTGATTTCCAAACCCTTCCTTCACCTCTGACAAGACATCTTGTGAATGTAGGGAATGCCAGGCCTCCACCGTGGTTCGGATTCCACGTTAAACTGTAGGTCCTTCATTTCATTTCACAATCACCCTACCATTACACCTTAGCGTAAATGCGTATAACTCGAACGGGTAGTAAGACGCGGTGCTAATAATAATAATAATAATAATAATCTTACTCGGCCTAGAGACAAAACAGTGTAAACGATTCGGCACAAATTTGGTCTAGGCCTTTAGGGTTTCATAAGATTCCTCAGAGGCCTTTGGGAAATATTTATCTAACACTAAAATTAAGGGTAATCTATTTACTGTTAAAAAAAATGAAATTGGCCTCAACAATTTTTATTTAAATTCGTATTTATGACTTATATAGCATTAAATACAAAATATTGCATCTATTTTTTCCAGGAAAACAATTTAGATGGTACCTTAATTTTTAAAAGATAAAAACCTTTGTTTGGAAAATTATTTTATAAAACAATATTTTTCGAACTATAGAAAAATATATTTTTAAATAGTCTTGATAAATGGGGAGTTGAAAAGGTATAGAACAAATCATGTGTTTCTGTAACACTGTATATTATTTAATGTATGGTCTTTGAGGAAATGTAATGCTACCCTCTTCCCCCCTTTTCCAATCATATTTATACAACATTGTATTTTATTTCGTTTTACTTATCTTAAGATCGATCATAGCCAGAAATGACTTTGTATACGAATTAAGTACGTTTATGCACTCAGTTTATAAATACAAACATGGGAGGTACTGTTCTACATCAAATTGTTAATATTTTTTATTTATTTTACTGCTATAGTTATTTTAGGATTATTTTCCTCTACTATGTTCATGATTTGTAAATATTACTTTCCTACATGGGGAAATATAAAGTATCTCCCAGTGTCCGAGCTATGGCAAATGGTTACATTTTAAGGTAAACGGGCGATAAAGCCACAGCAGTGCCATTTATATTCTGTCTTTGTGCTACAAGGCATCTAGTCTCACTGTTGCAAGGAGATTAATCTCCCAGAAACACACATTTCTTTTGTTTCATCTTGTAAGCAGCTGGTCTCAGAGAAATACACCTGACTTTCTTTTTTGTTTCGAGGAGATAGGTTTCACTGAAACACACCTAGATGTGTTTTATGTTGCAAGGAGCCGGTCTCACTGAAACACACCTAGATGTGTTGTATGTTGCAAGGAGCCGGTCTCGCTGAAACACACCTAGATGGGTTGTATGTTGCAAGGAGCCGGTCTCACTGAAACACACCTAGATGTGTTGTATGTTGCAAGGAGCCGGTCTCACTGAAACACACCTAGATGTGTTGTATGTTGCAAGGAGCCGGTCTCACTGAAACACACCTAGATGTGTTTTATACCTCAAGAAGCCGGTCTCGCTGGAACACATCTAGCTTTGTTTTATACCCAAGGAGGTAGGTCTCACTGAAACACATCTAGCTTTGTTTTATACCCAAGGAGGTAGGTCTCACTGAAACACACCTAGATGTGTTGTATGTTGCAAGGAGCCGGTCTCACTGAAACACACCTAGATGTGTTGTATGTTGCAAGGAGCCGGTCTCACTGAAACACACCTAGATGTGTTTTATACCTCAAGAAGCCGGTCTCGCTGAAACACATCTAGCTTTGTTTTATACCCAAGGAGGTAGGTCTCACTGAAACACACCTAGATCTGTTTTATACTCTCTTGAGTGAGCCGCTTATCTGTTCAATCGAGCGTCCTGTGTTTCTGAAAACTATCAGACTAAATTATAAGAATGTTCCAGATGTTATTACAGGGTCGTGTGTGTCTGAACGTTGTTCAGTAGCTATGCTGAAATGGAAAGCATTGTGTGAATGCAGACTACAAAAGAAATGAGAGAGAAATAGAGAAAAAAGGAAAAGAGTAAGCGAAGTAGAAAAAGATATAAAATGTCAGTGATACAAATAACAAGGGAAATATAAAAGAAAATGGAACAGCACTGTTAGCGAGAAAGGATGTAAAAAAAAAAAGTTACATCGTGTGAGGGAAGAAGGGGTTTGGGGGATGTTTAACGCACATGAAAATAATGGAGGGATAAAATTGAGGTGAAAAGTAGGGAAATGGAAGCGTGAGGATTGCGTGAGATACGAGAAAATAACAAATGGAAAAAAGTAACACCAAGTGTTGTAGTCGTACACAGGATCGATTAGAGCCGCAGTGCTATGTAACATGTTGTAGAACATGTTGTTCAATGGTATCAACCACTTCTATCTTGACAGGCTTCATCTAGATACCACAAGCAGTAGGGTAGGAACCGGACGGTTTAATTACTAGAGATTGCGGACTACAACACCAGCGCTAGCAGAGTCCAACACGACACTATTAGCTGGAAGTGGAATTATTCCTCATACTTACCATCTGCTGGCAGGGCAGTGAACTACAGATATACTGGTACCGTACTATACTCTTCACTAACATCTGCTGACTGGGCAGTGAACAACAGCTAGACTGGCACATGCAGGGACCGTAGTAAACTCTCCACTAACATCTGTTATATGGGCAGTGAACCACAGCTAGACTGGCACATGCAGGAACCGTAGTAAACTCTCCACTAACATCTGTTATATGGGCAGTGAACCACAGCTATACTGGTACAAGCAGGAACTATAGTAAACTCTCCACTAACATCTGTTGTATGGGCAGTGAACCACAACTAGACTGGCACATGCAGGGACCGTAGTAAACTCTCCACTAACATCTGTTGTCTGGGCAGTGAACCACAGCTAGACTGGCACATGCAGGAACCGTAGTAAACTCTCCACTAACATCTGTTGTATGGGCAGTGAGCCACAGCTAGACTGGCACATGCAGGAACCGTAGTAAACTCTCCACTAACATTTGTTGTTTGGGCAGTGAAACACAGCTAGACTGCCACATGCAGGAACCGTAGTAAACTCTCCACTAACATCTGTTGTCTGGGCAGTGAACCACAGCTTGACTGGCACATGCAGTAACCGTAGTAAACTCTCCACTAACATCTGTTGTATGGGCAGTGAACCACAGCTAGACTGCCACATGCAGGAACCGTAGTAAACTCTCTACTAACATCTGTTGTATGGGCAGTGAACCACAGTTATACTGGCACATGCAGTAACCGTAGTAAACTCTCCACTAACATCTGTTGTATGGGCTGTGAACCACAGCTAGACTGGCACATGCAGGAACCGTAGTAAACTCTCCACTAACATCTGTTGCCTGGGCAGTGAGCCACAGCTAGACTGGCACATGCAGGGACCGTAGTAAACTCTCCACTAACATCTGCTGGCAGACGGGAGAACACTTTAGACATCTGTTGTCTTGGCAGTGAACCACAGCTAGACTGGCACATGCAGGGACCGTAGTAAACTCTCCACTAACATCTGTTGTATGGGCATTGAACCACAGCTAGACTGCCACATGCAGGAACCATAGTAAACTCTCCACTAACATCTGTTGTATGGGCAGTGAACCACAGCTAGACTGGCACATGCAGGAACCGTAGTAAACTCTCCACTAAACATTTGTTGTTTGGGCAGTGAACCACAGCTAGACTGGCACATGCAGGAACCGTAGTAAACTCTCCACTAACATCTGTTGTCTTGGCAGTGAACCACAGCTAGACTGGCACATGCAGGGACCGTAGTAAACTGTCCACTAACATCTGCTGGCAGACGGGAGAGAATTTTAGACACCAACATGGTGCCCACGAGAGAAAGAATCATCCCTACATTTCCATAAAAGTGGTATTATTTCAAAGTGTCTGCCGCCTCCCCTCTCACTCTGTATCTATTATCCTGGAAGTTGGTCGGGGAGAGGGTACTTGCTTCATGTTTAGACAGTTAAACAATTGTAATTTATTCCGTAGCGCTGCTTACATTAGCTCAGAGGCGTTTGCATCTCGATCACGAACATTTAATGGGACCTACCTCTAGCTCATAGCAGGGCTGTCCCTTTTACTCTAACCATCCAACCTAGTTGTTCATAACATACCTGCCAAACTTTGGGTGGGAGCACGGTGGCAGTCAAGGACATTGAGTCACTGTAATACTTAGACGAACCTATTTTAAATAGCCTTTAGTATTTATACTCTTTTATTTACAATTAAAGTGCACAAAAATAATCTTTCAATTAATTAGTTACGATCCAGAAGTAATGGGGTTGTATTTTAGGTTGGTAAGGGAATTTAGTATTAGGATGGTGAGTTATTACTTGGATTTAACACAACTTGATGAGGCCTCTATCAAAACTATGGGAAACCACTTTGAGCCTAGCCAGGGTTGAACAATAAGACCTTTACACTTCGTTTTATTAATGAGGAAAAGGTAATGACACCATCGAAGGAAGGGTTGACTTAATGGTGAATTTTGACACGACAGGTTTGGGTTTTTTATGTTCCAACTTTAATGACTGAGGGATTGTTTCACACGGGGTGATTTAAACTCCTCTTGCTATGAAAATGTCTGTGTACTTATTTAAAATTAAACTTTATCACCTTATGCCCTTGGATTATTTGTTCACTAAGTTTATAAAATCTATCTTAATGGTACAGTTTCATATTGATAGATAATTTAATTATTTTGAGAATCAAGAACAGGATTCTTACTTAGTTCAGTAAACACACACATAGGAGTTTTTTTAAACTTATTTGAGATATTTAACGTACGCTTTCTGAACTGACTTATTTTATCATAATACTAGAATTTATATGAGCAAGAGCTAAAAAGCCTAACAATTGTTGCCATAAAAGCTATTTTTACATAACTTAGAGGGTCATTTACATGTCATAATTGACATAAATCCGACGGCTTTACTTCCCCTCCGAATACGGATTTTTATCACGCAAAAACAAACCGTCAACCCCGGCTGGATTTAAACCCACGAACATCGGGTCCTGAGACGAGTGAGTACCTTACTCCAAGACCACCGAGGTCAACCACAGGAGTCTTAATTCAATACAGACAGAAGTCTTAGTTCAATAAAAACACAGAAGAACTAGTTCAGTACAAACCCAGGAGTCTTAATTCAATACAGACAGAAGTCTTAGTTCAATAAAAACACAGAAGAACTAGTTCAGTACAAACCCAGGAGTATTAGTTCAGTACAAACACCAGCGAATGAACTAAGTTTCTCTATTTTCTTGTGCTAGCGTTGTATTTAGTCCCAAGTGTTTCTGTTGTAGGTGAAATATTTAGCAAGTGCGTGGTGATATTAAGAGTGACGTAAGCATGAAGTGATCACAGCCTACCGAATGTCAAGTTCATCATTAGTATAATATCTTGCAAGCAATATTTCACCTCTACCCCCCTCCTGTAGAACGCGACAGTCTCCTCCCCACATTCGTTCCGCCAGGGGTGCGTGTGGAGGGTGCGAAATGCTGACGCATGTCTTGGGTGTTCGTAATATGGACCAGTAGGGCGGGATCCTGACGTCGCAATCCATCACATGGGGCAGACTCAGTGTTGCCAAACAGATCATTTCCCTTCTATATCGCACTATAAGGAACACTATTTTTCTCCTAGTTCACAGTATAAACTAGACTATTTTCCTCCTAAGTCACAGTATAAACTAGACTATTTATCTCCTACATATCAGTATAAATCAGACTATTTATCTCCTATATAACAGTATAGACTATACTACTTCCGTTCTATGTTATAGTATAAACTATAAAGCATATTATTTCACTCCTAGATCGAAGTATAAAGCAGAGTATCTCCCTCCTAGATTAGGAAATTTTACTTATTCATGAAAACGCCTCATTTTACTCTACATCTAATGTGAATTATGTTAAATTTAAATTTGTTTTGATTTATTTTTGACATAGACGAGAGAGACAGGAAGTATTCCAGACTTTTTAAGAGCTATCTTTAAAATAGTTACATACAAGTGACTGGACAGAGAGATTACTATTTTACCCCCCACCCCCTCATCATCAGTTAGGCCAGCTGGTGAGACCCTTGTCACATTATCCCAAGAATCCAGAGTTCGAATTATTTCCAGGCACATAATAATATATTTCTAATAAGTTTGAAAACTATACATGTTCTTACCTTATCTCGCTAAGAAAATATTTTCAAGAAAATGCTGATACAGTACCTTAGAGACTCCTCTTAATATTATCTCAAGCTATAAAGTTCAAGTCTTTAATAATAAAATAGTACCAGTAGAGTTTTCTTTAGTATAAAAAGTTGGCAACATTGGTAGTCACCGAATATGTTGGAAAACAGTTGTCAGCTGACACTTTCTACCGTCCCCTCCGAGTCTTATCCCTGCCTGCCTTCTAATCAATGGCTCAACCAGGCTTGTACTTGCAGATATCAAATTTAAATTTCCCTCTCTGTCAACTCGGCCTTCAATTACAAGAGTTGGGGAGGGGGTTTAGGGGGTTGTGCGGGTGTGCTCGATGAGAAGGGGAAGATTGTCAGGTGACGTCATCCCCCCAGTGAACAGAATGACACCCCTCCATGAGAGTAGAGCCTTATCTATACTTGAAGGGTTCATACCTCACAGGACTTGTCCCCGTGGCTGAGTGGTCAGGGAGACTGGCTAAAGACTTTAAATACTGGTTATGTCTAAAAGAATAATAATATATCTATATATTAATCCTGTTACTCTCGGATGTTAATATTCTGCAAGTGTTGGGTATTGAGTCTTGTTGTCCTAGGTTAATTTAATTTTAAAGTCCCGATATAATTGACGAACAATGTACTTATTCCATGAATATAGCTTACATTTACTGACGTTCCTAAACTATTAGTTTTTATTAAATTAAAATTATAAATAATTATTAAAGCTGTTGTTTAATGTAGTTCAATTTTTAGATTTACTATTTTTATTGAGGCACACTATCTGAATATTGCGAGGGGATTCCATCGATTCTTAGTTATTTCAACCATACAAATGGGGGTAAAGTGTGCCTCGTGTTTTACATAAATATATATAATATATATTATTATTGTCTACCGGCAACCACTTTCTACTTTGCAACAGTCGTAAGATACGCATATCTCCCAAGATCAAGAGCTACCCTATTTATTTCTAATTGGAAGCCACTTCTTTGTAGCCCAGTGTTCCACAAACGGTGTACCGCGGCGGCGAATTAGGTGTGCCGTGCGGCCACAGCCCGGAGCAGCGCGCATCTCTGTCAAATAATAGCACGAATGATTTTGGTACGAGTGGCAACCGTGAGTCGTCCACATTTCTTACTTATATGTACTTACTAATATTTTTTAATACATCTTATATAATTAAAAGCTTTCACGCGAACTTAAAGTTATGGCTTACCTAAATTTACGATTGATGGATTAAATAACTAAGTTATTATATTTGTCAATTACGGTTATAGCCGCATCTAAATATCATATTTATTAAAGATAAAAAAATGAGACCTGGACACGGGAATCGAACCCGGGACCTTTCTTTGGCTTATTACGCCAATTCTCAAACCACTGAGTTATTCAGGAATCACCCCATGCTCAGGGTCATTCTCCATTCAGACTCTGTTTTAAAAGTCCCGGATTCGATTTCCATGTCCAGGGGTCATATTTTAATGTAATGAATATAAATCACTAATCGTTTGAACGAAATGTTCCCAAATGTTGAAGTGGGAACAGAAAAATAATTGCAACCTCTAATCTTGGAACATTAGAAATTAATGGAGATGATACCTTTTTACAATAAGGCTGAAACCGAGGCGATTGATCATTTGTCAACTGCCTGTTGACTTGTATTCAACAATCTCGCAGATGTGTTATCATTTGTTAGCATGAAGGAGAAGAGATCTGCCCCAGGATTCTCATCCATCATTTCCTCCGCCTGGAAATAATCATCCCCCCTGGACAAAGCTTCTATTCCCACAGGCTGGCAAATTTGCAAGCTAGGTGAGAGTTTAACTAGGAGCAGACAAAGCTTCTCTTTCCACAGGCTGGCAACTTAGTGATCTAGGAGGGAGTTGAACCAGGACCAGACAAAACGTCTGTTTCCACAGGCTGGCAACTTAGTGATCTAGGAAGGAGTTGAACTAGGACCAGACAAAACTTCTGTTCACAGGCTGGCAACTTTGAGAACTAGGAAAGTGTTTAATTAGTACCAGAAATAACTTCTGTTTTGGGAGGCTGGCAACTTAATGAGTTTGGAGGGAGTAGAACTAGGGATACACTACCAATCAATGTATTAAAATTATCTTTCAATTTTGTTTGTGCACCACGTCAGACTACCCATCCTGTCTATTTTCATTTAACTACACCTATAGGTTAGAGAGGAGGTTGCCAGAGTTTATAGGAAGTGTACCTACGTTTGTGTGGAATAGTGGTAAACCAACCTAAATACCTACATCTGGGACTCAAACCCCCAAACTCCCCGCCACCAGCAAACCAAATGAACTTGATTTAGTCCACGTACCCATCGATGTGGGTCATTAACATGCTGCGTTGGAAGATAGAACACTTTGGGTTAAACGGTATGGTTGTGTTCTCTGGCAGGTTACATGGAGTGTAAATTGTCTGGTTGCATGTGCTAATACCAGTTTTAGTATTATTTATAAAGATCATAACAACCGCTTCGGTGGCCGCACGATCTAACGCGCTACTCTCGCAATAGACTAGACTGCCAATGACAGGTAGATCGGTGTTCAATACCAGTCGGCTGCCCGAGGGCAGTTTTTCCTAATAGGTTTCCACTTTCACGGATGCAATTCCTCTAAATTCAACCTTCCTCATCCCTAAAAAATTAGCGTAATTAGTACATAAGCTTACTTCCCGAAAGGGTAGTAAGATGTGGTGCTAAAAAAAGTAAAGAAACAAATGAATTCGAGGCTTTGTCGACCCATTATGTTCATAAATGATGCTTCAATTTGTTATCATCACTAAGTTAATTAAAGTAATTTTAAGGTTGGCCCAAGACTTGTTTTCCCCCCAACCCCCGTGCTTCCTATCTAACCCTCATCCTCCTTCATCCCCCTCCTCCCTTCTTATAGCCCACTTGTCTCTTAACACACTATATTTTGAAGTATAATAGGCTCTAGGTGCCACCTCTACAATTTAACCCCTCCACCGCAAGACACCACTGCGGAAAATTTTCCAATTCAAAATTTCCCGGAAAAGTTTCATCTGTAACTCGTGCTTGCTCTATTATTGTACCTATTGAGACTAAAACCAAGCTATCTCCTAGGAGAATGGTCTCCATGTGACCACTGGGAAGTTATTACATTGAATCTAAGATAATTATATTCAAACAAATTCTAAAACTCGCAGGTATATAGTTTTTCAACTACGTTTTGGTCTAACAGAATCCTCCTTAATCTTCCTGTTGGTTTACAAGAGGAGGAACATCAAGGCATAGCTATACTGTTTCGCAGTTCACTAGAGTTAGTAAGGCATTGTAAACAAATAAATATTTGTTTCTGAATAAGTAAAAACAATTGGGCTCCGCCAACATTGGTTCGTGTGTTTTGTCAGGAAACCCAAACTAATGTTGAATTTCGTCCAGAGCAATTGTTGAGGAATGATAATAAATATGGACAAACTCATATGTGTCTGATTTGGTCCCTGCAAATATACAGGGATGACATATGCTATCTGATTTTCAATACTCTTTCCATGTGAATATTATGGAAGTAAATTATTTAATTGCTCACCCTCGTTCTAATTCTAGTTTATGTAGCTGTGTTGTAACTTATGATTATAGAATTTGCTTGATTGCTTGTTAGCGCTCAAGCTATTCACCCTTATCTTATATAATTAAACCCCAGTAATTCCCAATCAGTGCTCCGCGGAACATTGGGGTTGGGCAAGCAAGGGGTATCCGGAGTTCCACAAGAATTTGTAAAAACTGGTTTTATATTGGTCTGCTCACAATTTTCAGACAGTGTAGAAATATGCTAATAAAAATTGTGTATCCGAAGAAGAGTGCTTGTAATAATGTTAAAAGCGAGGTTAGATAAAATATTGATAAACCAAGTTAAAATATTGAAGGAGAGTATTTAGTAAATATAAATACACAATATTTTATTCAAAAGGAGTCATATACTAACCCTACTGGTTTACAGGTATATTTTGTGATTTACCCCTGTCGAACTTAATATGTGTCAGCCATGTAAAGGTTCCCCGAGATTTTACGGAATATTTTAAGGGTTCCTTTAAACAAACAAGAACGGTCGCGAATCCTTGGACTAAGTTTTAGTTCTACTGTAATATCCTCGTGTTACAATCGCCGACACTAGCTCTGATATTTTCCCCTTTCTTTGTGCGAGTAGTTAAACTTGTAATATCTTCCTGTGCTAGTGACTGGACGTTTCCTCTCTTCCCCTACCCTAGGTCAAACTTGTGGCTTGTTGAGTATCCTGTGGTCACGCTCTTTACCAGGAGGGATGGGAGGTAGAAAGGGAGTAGCGCCCATTTTATCTACAGCAGTGGGATTAAACCTGGGGTACGCTATAAGAGATCTGAGAATTTTAATATATATATATTAAAATTCTACGTACCTCCTCAGAACTCTAGACTATATATATATATATATATATATATATATATAACTCTACGTATCCCCTAGAATTTCTTCGCGAACCCCAGGGATGAGATAATTCGACATTTTGTTTGAGATTACAAACCAGACCTACAGTAGCCCCATGGCTTCTTTGGTGCTGACTGACAGCTCACAGCTGACTTCTGACAGTTAACATTTAGGTATATACTTAAATTTTGACCGTCAGAAGTGACAGCTGCTAAACACATGTTTTTTTAGATCATATGGTTCGGCGTAGGGATACATAATTTCATCTGGTAACTTTTCAAAGCTTTTAGCTGTCAGCTGTGAGCTGTCAGTCAGCATCAAAGAAGTCATAGGGCTACTGTATCTCATCTTTCTTTGAAGCAGACGTGCAC
Organism: Timema douglasi; assembly: GCA_901482245.1. Taxonomy (NCBI): domain Eukaryota; kingdom Metazoa; phylum Arthropoda; class Insecta; order Phasmatodea; family Timematidae; genus Timema; species Timema douglasi. The sequence goes on from CABEEJ010002231.1 coordinate 80,219, forward strand.
CAGAAACAACCAGATTCGTCGTGAAAACTTTTATTTTTTAACGTGGATGTTTTAGGCGCACTTGGTAAAAAATATGGCTACATGATTTACAACTGAACGGCTCTTCTCTATTTTCTCGGAATGGAGTGTTAACAAAGTGAGGTTTAGTTCTCAACACTTGCTTACTGAGGGGTATCTGGTATTTCTAGAGTATATATACAGCCTGCTAACTTTTAGCTGGCAACCACAATGCTCTGAATTACTGATAAAATAACATGGAGGGAGTATGTTTCAAGTAAAATGTTAGGGCTGATTACATAAATCTGAGAGAGTAATGTTATTGTTTCCATGTCAGGTGAAATATTTAAGGATAACTGCTGATTTAATGAACCCCCATACACTGCTGCTCCATTTGGTTGGAAGGAGCTTCAATATCCTGCTATTACATCTGGTTGGGAGAAGATTGAACAACTAAGTTCGTGGCTCCATCTGGTTGGAAGGAGCTTAAATATCCTGCTATTACATCTGGTTGGGATAAGATTGAACAACTAAGTTCGTGGCTTCATCTGGTTGGAAGGAACTTCAATATCCTGCTATTACATCTGTTTGGGAGAAATTGAACAACTAAGCTCGTGGCTCCATCTGGTTGGAAGGAGCTTAAATATCCTGCTATTACATCTGGTTGGGAGAAGATTGAACAACTAAGTTCGTGGCTCCATCTGGTTGGAAGGAGCTTAAATATCCTGCTATTACATCTGGTTGGGAGAAGATTGAACCACTAAGTTCGTGGCTCCATCTGGTTGGAAGGAACTTCAATATCCTGCTATTACATCTGTTTGAGAGAAGATTGAATCACCTACTCTGCTTTTCATTTGGTCGGGAGAAGATTGAATCACCTACTCTGCTGTTCCACCTGGTCTGTAGAAGCTTGAATCACTCACTCTTCTGTTACATCTGGTCAGGAGAAGCTATACCTGTAATTTGGCGCCATTTTAGATTTATCAAATGGATGTGTAGACCTTTTTTTTCCGTGGTAAATTGGGCTCTATTTGAGCTGAAACGTTACTTATGCCTTTTAATCAACTTCGCAAATACCCCCTGTTTCGTCACTTTGACAAGTGAAGGAGGTTTAATTCACTTGTATAAGTGACAAAGATATGTTGGATGATTCTAGAATAAAGAGACCATGATTTCTTGATATCACTGGGACGGCCATTCTAATTTTTTTTTCAGTATAGAAGGTAGCTGCCATTACATAATACATAATGCACCCTATATTAATATTTCTTGTATTCGAGCGACTAGAAAGTTTCAATAAATTAGGTCTATGAAATTTGTTAATATATAAGATGAAAGTGAAAAGGACATGGTAGATAAAAGTATGGAAATTAGTAACGCCCAGCACAGAAAACTAGGGGAAAAAAAAGATGATTCCTTCATCATATTCTATAAGCAGCTTCCTTTTTTTTAAATCGAGAAAAATCATCTTAGTTTCTTATTCAAGGTAATCCATCAGCTGCATTCGTTATCTACCTGGTCCCTTTCTTCCTTCCATTCTGCCTTCTTTGATATCAGGAGATAAGACATTCACGCTCACAAAGTAACCAATCCAGTTTCCCTTTCTTCTTAGAAAATCTGTATTGATTAAAATTTTGTATATGATTCATATACATTTCAAATGACATTAATGTATTTACTAAATAAAGGATAAAATCTGTCCGAGACATAAGTCATATTTCAGGCGTGAACTATCAATCTTCTTCTATAAAACACTCCTTACGACAGGAGTGTGGAGGGAGTTAAATATTATATTATCAGAATGAGTATAGTGAGGTCCTGTTTTAACTTGTCCATTTGGAATTTCGTCTGTTTAACCATGTGTCCAGATATTTTCTGCTCGATAACTGCCAAATGCGGGGATCACTTTTAACGGAAATTGGCAGTGACATTCCTTGGACCTAGGCTGAACGATGTATGTAAGCCTACTTTAAATAGCTTTTAAATTAGGTAGTCCGTTTCAATATGGCAGCTGCATAAAATATTTTTCGTTAAACAGCTCATCACAAGTGATTTGAATTTAAAATTCTAAGCAATTGGTCTAGTACCTAGGACGTTTTTTTTAATACATCTATTTTGAGACTGGCTTCCTAAACCGCGTGAACTATGGTTATTCTCTATGAATATAATTTGCTATTGAATATACATTTTTCTAACTAACTTTATCACCAACGAAAAATATCGACATAAAACCAAGGAGAAATTATGGGAGATATTTCAACTTGAAATTCAAATATAAATTTTAATATTGTAATAAACAATTACTTACATCATGACACTAAGAACTCAAAATATCGTTGCTGCACTTACAAAAGTACTCCACCTAACCCAACTTGAGCTAGTACTAGCCAGTCCACTTCATTATACCCTATCTCTTTCAAGTCCATTCTAATGTTAACCTCCCATCTGCGTCAAGGTCTTGCCAATGGTCTCTTCCCATTGGGTTTGCCAACAAGGTTCTAGAATCTACCATTCTCAGGTTTAAATCCCGGCATGACAAAAAAAATCTTATTGTTCAATTGTGGGTTTATCCTTTAACAGTGATGAATTAACAGCTGGGGGATGGTTGTTGTGTCTGTTCTATATTTAAGTTAGTTTATAAGACGTGTGCTGATTATAATCAGTCAGTTCAGAAAGTGCACTTTAAATACCTTAAATAAGTGGAAACAATTTTTTTAAACACATGTATTTAACATGTTTTTAATGGAGAGAGTGAGGTCTACTGCTCACAAAACTACTAGTAGGACTACTAAGCCATTGGCTGACTAACTTATGATTATTATTGTAACCGTAATAGTCACTAAATACAGCGAGCACGAGCTTTCACTGTAACAGAAAGTGGCCAACTTAACTACTACAGATTCTAGTTGGAACAGAGAAGGAGGGAGAGGATTTAACCTCACTGGTCCGTCAGTAATTACAGCTTCCCATTTTTACCCCTAGGTGTAGTCCTATTTATCGTGGCCATAAAAGCTCAACCAGTATCTGAAAAGATTGTCAGCTAATTTATAGTAAAACTCTAGTTGCTACGCTATAATAAATGAGGCCAACATCTTCAGGTACTCTAGTGACTGTCGAAAGGTTATCTGTAATGGATAGATAGAGCACCGGTTAAATGGATGTCTACACTGAATTTCGTCTCTGAGAAAACTGCATGGTTATATTGGATGCCAGCGTTGTCATGATCTTGTTATAATGGGATCAATCGTCCATTAAACTAATATAAGACAAATGTTGTAACGCTGGTTCTTCACTGTTGCCAGTAGCTCCTTTTACCCCCTAAAACCCCCTGCAGACATAGCTGAAAGTGAGGGGCTTTGGCAACAGTTGATCGAGAGAAAGTGAAGACGAAGTTTTTCCTCATAAAACCTGCAGTCCCCTCAGAGGTGATATTGGGTGTGGTAAGAACACGGTAAGGACAGTGTGTGTCTCAAGAGTTACTAAATCTAAATAAGTATTATGTGCATACGTAAATTCATTGGATTTACAGCTTGCAAACAATACCTGTAGATAAATGTGCATACAAAGTAAAATATTATCAAAAGTGACCGTAAAATAATCTCTTTTTAATTTATGAATAGCATCCTTCCTACCACGGCCCTACTGGACTACTCAGTGTAACCCAGCTTGTGGGCTTATCTTTAGGACATGGAAACACCATAATTATCTAGTGTGTCTTGATAGTTCGAGCAGTTCCTGAACCAGGACCTGTACCACATGGTAAGAAAACTCTTATAGTGAGAGTCAGGATGAATTAGCAGCACTGCGGCTTCCTTAGGGAGAGAAGAGGGGAGTTGGCAGCACTGAGATGCTCTAGGCTGAGAAGGGGAGTTAGCAGCACTGAGATGCTCTAGGGAGATGGAGTTAGCAGCACTGTGGCTTGCTTAGGGAGAGAATGGGGGAGTTAGCAGCACTGAGATGCTCTAGGGAGATGGAGTTAGCAGCACTGAGATGCTCTAGGGAGATGGAGTTAGCAGCACTGAGATGCTCTAGGGAGAGGGAGTTAGCAGCACTGAGATGCTATAGGAAGAGGGCGTTAGCAGCAGTGAGATGCTATAGGCTGAGAAGGGGAGTTAGCAGCACTGAGACGCCTTTAAGGTAGAAGGGGGTGGTTGTTAACACTGTCACTCCTCTATGAGGGAAGGGGGAAGTTAGCAGCACTGAGACGCCTTTAAGGAAGAAGGAAGTGGTTGGTAGTACTGAGACTCCTTTAAAGGGTGAAGGGAGAATTGGCAGCACTGAGTCTCCCCTAAGAGGGGAAGGTGGAGGGAGCATTGTTCGTGTGTCAGGAGTGTATCAGCTGCACAGCACCATTAGCACCGGAAAGGACGCGTGCGACACGTTACCAGGCGTCTAGGCGCCTTTTTGACCGCGCACATTGAGGTGGACGCTCGTGCCTCAAGTAATTTAAGGGGGTGCTGGTCATGTAGCACATGTTAGCTCCAAGCTTACCACATGTGTGTAGGGATGTTATATTTCAAAATGATGATACTTTGTCGATGACGTGACATAATTACATCAGTGCCATTGTCCCCTTATCATCACCACCTTGCCACCACCACCCCCGTTCTGCCAATGCCAACCTGGCACCATCACCCTGTAACCATCGCCTTGTAAATACAACTAATTGAAATTCTAAGAATTAAATGTGAATTTTGAGTTCAAAACAAAAATCTTTTAACATAAATAGTGTTTTTTTATTACCTAAACACAGAAATTTAATTATTATCACATCAATGAGGTGGATGGGCCATTGAAAGCTTACGCCGTTCTTTCAGCCAGTAATACACATTGTAGGGGTAATAAACATTGTTTTTCTTAAAGTAATTGTATAGTTAGTAAAATAAAATTTAAATTGAATTGCCAGTTTTAAGTTAGTTTGCTGTAGATACATTTAACACTAGATAGTGATAGAGCCCTCAAAGAGTTGTTATGGGCTGAAGTGGCTTCTCTCTCCAAACCCACCGTAAATGAATCACATAAATATAAAAACTGTACATCTGTGCTTGGTCATGAGTCAACGTGTATTAAAGATATAACTGGATCGGGACGAAAACTATTGATTCTTTACCAGATTTAGATGAGTACACATCCCGATTAACGAAGGAGGACATGTATCAACCCTAGATTTGTGCGGTTTCAGAGTTTCTGACGTTCGAGAGAGCGCTGAGGAGTAATGACAGCAACAAACAGCCTCTGACTAACATTGTTTCCAATATTGAGAAATTTTTAGATTCACTCCTCGCGAGGTGCAAAAACAAGCTATTATTATTATTATTGTTGTTATTATTGTTAGCACCGCGTCTTACTACCCGTTCGGGTTGTACACACGCTAATGTGTAATGGTAGGATGACTGTGAGATTAAATGGAGGACCTACAGTTTAACGTGGGATCCGAACCACGGTGGAGGCCTGGAAATCCACAGATTCACAAGTTGTGATTAATACACGTCTTGTCAGAGGTGAAGGAAGGGTTTGGCAATCAAATAAATCTGTGCCGGGACCGAGAATTTAACACAGAAGTCTGACACCCTACACCTAGACCACCAGGTCACCTAACAAGCTATTAAATTCTGGTTTGCTCGTATTGATGAGCACGCAGACAAGGTGGTTGAGCTTGTATAGCCTGGTCTGCTGATGATGAGTAGGCATATATTTTCTTTTAACTCTTCCTACCTCATTCCTACCCTCACAACTGAGACTATACGGATAGGTAGGACGGGTAGTAAGACGTGGTAAAAATACTTGTAATAACTCTATATGTGGATAACCCCTGTTCTTCTAAATACTGCCCCGTGTCACGAGAGTCTACGTCTTATAGATTACAAAAGTGGATGTACTGTATTTAAAAATGCCCAGGAATATGAATGAGGCGGAAACAGGAGTGATAAACTGGGAGGCTGATAAAAATAACATTAGCGTGTTTGGACCTGCTTATAAAATGGTGCTTTAACTTTGCAAACAGAAATATCTTTACGAAACATTTGTTCAGTTACTTGTAGTTTTCGAGTTGTAAATGGGTTTTGGGTGTATCGAAAAAAATTGCATGCCTTGTCTTTCTTTACAGGCCCGATATAGGTCCCGCGGTAGAACAATTCTTTTTTTTTTTTATCAACAGCCCTTTTTATCCCTCGTTCTTTGTTCCCAATACAGAAAATCTTGTATCGGATTCAGAAATGTATATTGAACTTTCTCTAAGTCATAGAAAGTTTAAGGAGGGGAAGATTTTGCTCGCAATGCAGACACGAATTTAATAGTAGGAGCTAGTCCAATAAAAAAATCAGAGATCAACGAATATATCTAATTTTACTGTTTATATGAAGAAATCGTATTAGAAATAAAAAAAAAAGTGTGTTCGTAATGGAAGAGCTTCTCGCTGAGTCATTGGGGTGGTTTTATTTAGTTCGTTATTTGATTCCTTAGCACGGTCTGGCATCCTCCCCCCCCCTTATCTCATCCCTCTGTTTGAAAACCACCCCTTTACTAAATAACATGGGGGCGCCCCCTTGCAATAAGCTAGGGAACAAATACAGGCAATACGGCTAGGGGTGAGCCCATAAAAAAACGAATTGTCATTACGTTCTTAACCTAATGTATTGCGATATCGTACGCTTCGGTGACAACCGATTTGAGGAGGGTTGGATCAGAGGCCGGCCAGGTGGTAGGCGGCGTACACCCCCTCTTGGTCTCTAGGTAGTGTTGTCGTGACAAAGGTGGTTATTGCGTGCTCAAGAGGGCTGTGGTTTCGACTCTAAGGGTCATTGTTCTCATCCCAGCTGGATACTTTATTCCGGGGTATGAGATCCCAGCCTCTGGTAGAACAAGCTCACTTGCTGAATGTCTGATAAACACCAAATTAATCATTATGGTTCATTCTAGGAACATCAAGTGTAAAATATTAAACAAGTTATGTATTTTCCTGAAATTAAAAAGCAAACTTATTATACCTCTATCCCGAACAAATATTTTTAAACCTATAAACATAAATTATACGTATATTGCCATTTATTTGTCATTCCTAAGAAAAATATATCATTTGTATATATATAGAAATATATTAAGAGCTTAGTGTATTTTAAAAATACATGTAGTATGTATATTTATGTTATGTACAAACGTTATATTACTATGAATATTACCTTGTGTTTGTACAAACGGGCTTATGTTTATTGTATGTATAGTTTGTGTAGGGAACAGAAGTTATATTGACATAAAGATTAAGTCGTGCGTGCACTAACAATCGATAGTATAATGCATATATTTATATTTGTATGGTGAACAGACATTATACTGTATCAAAATGAATATTATCTCGTGTTTGTACAAACAAAAGACTGTTTATTTTATGTATATTTTTATAAGACTCTTGTCTGACTCGAATCTCATGCTTTAAAAAATATTGGATCGAATATTTTATTTTAAAAATAGTTTTAGATCTGAATAAAATAGTTTATATTAGGCTTACTATAATAGTGTTTTAGATCGAAACTGTATTGAATATATTACTATGTTAAATTTAGTAATCGAATCCAATTCAATAATAAAACATTTCAAAAAAGTTGATAAAAATTCTAGACATATTTTAGGTTTATTAAAAAAATTATAATGTAATAAATAGCACTCATCTCAAAATAAAAAATAGATATCACACAACTTTTTAAAAATCTTAGTGCAAATGTTGATCCACTAAATGGTGGACTTAGCTATTTTTAAAAAATACTAAATATTCACTGTCATACACAACTACACGCCATTCCTTTACGATCTGTACTCAAGTTAATTTATCTCTTCACTCTATCACGTAACTGATTCCCGGTTTCATTAAATGAATTTTTTAAGTAAGTGTGAATATTATTTATTCGAATTTTGAGCCAAACTCATCGAATCCGAATCTTGAATTTATTTAGATTCAAAATTTCGAGTCGAATCCGTATCTTTGAAATGTAAGAGGTTCGCAAAGACTTAATATCCAGACTTTATAAAAACATTATATTATCTCGTGTTTGTACAAACAGGTGACAGTATATTATTTGTATATTTGTAAAATGTACAGACGTTATGTCACCATGATTATTATCAAGTGTTTGTACAAACAAGTGACGGTAAACAGCGGCTAACACGAACTTCTGTTTCTCACTAGACTTGAAATGTGTGTTGATTGTAGATGAGAGCTGAATAATAATTACAGGGGTTGATATAATCTCTAGGGGTAGCTCCTGAAAACCCCCGGTAAACACAGATGAGGGAGTGATAGAAGCTATTAACTAAATAACTGCATCACTAGACAATGACGGACCCGAAGTTCCTGATCAATCAATGTAATTACTTATCAGACACGGTGGATCTTTGCTCACTGATCCACGCAGTGGATCCTCCACTCATCTAGCGCTAGATCAGCGCTTCACCGTTTCATACGGCGCACAGGGAGGATGAAGAGGGTTATTTTTTTTCTTCCCAACATGTTGCTTTATACTAACATTGTGTAGGGTGAGGAGGGGATCCAAACCCCTTTGTACAGAAATTCTGGCCTGTTATTGGTGGAAAATCCAATGTGCCGCCACCCTAGCGCTCTTCTGTTCCACGTAGTACATACCGGGACCAAAGAAAATAGGGCACTTGGTGTTGAGAGGCCCACGGTCAAGCTCTAATTTATGTGACACCAGCAGACTGACCACAAATCTAGAGTACCGTGTTTCCATCGTTACTTTCCTAGTGGCTGAGTGGTTAGGGAGACTGACCGTTGATATAGAGGACCATGGTTCCATCCTGCCTGTACTAGTGGTTAGAGAGACAGACCACAGATCTAGAGGTCCATGGTTCCATCCTGCCTGTACTAGTGGCTGAGTGGTTAGGGAGACCTACCATAGAACTACAGGGCCATGGTTCCATCCTGCCTCCCTTCTAGCTCCGATTTCTCAGTCATGAGGAAAGGCAATATGGAATCAGGGTCCTCTATACTACTAGACTACTAGTCAGTCTCCCTGACCACCCAGTCTTGTGACAAGTAACGTACACATTGTAGTAAATAGTTGATACCTCATGTCTGGAAGACATCTCTAGAATGTTCCTATCCCATCTGTCCTGTCTGGAGTCCTATTTCCTCATGATGCTCTCAAGATTCCTCCCTCGTATTTACAAATAACCAAGCAGAAGGTACTGGTTGTTCCTCCCCAATGTCGTTACTTGAGCCCGAACCAGACACCCTGTTTGTCATGGCGAGCACGACTCTGTCAGTCTTGTCCCGGCCGTTCTCACCGAGCAGAAACTGCCTTGTTTGTCAGATGCTGCTGCAAGGGAATACACAAACCTAGGACGGGGAACACAAAATATTTTGTTAACCATTTATTGATCTGGTCCTTGTATTAGCTGGATTTTGTCACTTCACTTTAGAGCCAGTACTGACTATCTAGACTCTAGCAATACAAGGTGTGGAAGACAAATAGTTCAAGTACTGACTATCTAGACCTTAGCAAGACAGGGTGTGGAAGACAAATAGTTCAAGTACTGGCTATCTAGACTCTAGCAAGACAAATAGTTCAAGTACTGACTATCTAGACCTTAGCAAGACAGGGTGTGGAAGACAAATAGTTGAAGTACTGGCTATCTGCACTTTAGCATGAAAGATTGTGTAATGTGAATAGTGTTCATATAATCTATCAGTAACTTAAACTATGTAACCTAAGGAGGAAAATTAGAAAAGAGCTATATTTAATGATGTGGTCTAGTACTTTCCAGGAGTGACCCGAGTGAGTATGGGAAAGAAAATACAGTCTGTTTTGCTGGAGCTTGAACCTTGGTCCTCCAAGCAATACTCATAGCATCAGCTTTTGCAGGTGCTAGTTCATTCCTCACCCTATTTCGAGAGGGGAGGTACCTGACCCCTTTGGGACAGATGTTCCCTCGCCCACTGACGTAACAACCTTGCACCGTCAACTGTTCTTCACCCCGTCACATAATAGTGAGGAAACTAACCTCCCACCGTCAGATTTCACTCACTCTCCAGAACAGATTTAGTTCCCCTCCCCTACCCTCATCATAAATATTAACCACGTATTCGTATGCAAATTAAAAACCCAAATCCATCGAATTTGATCCACGAACTATTTTTGACATATATTAATATGTATAAGGTTTTATGATATATATCAGAAATAGGGCTTGGGGGTTAGGGGTTAGGGGTTAGGGGAGTAAAGGGAGGGCGTGTGAAGAGAAGTGTAGAGGGGTATTAAACGAAATATAATTGCTTAATGGTAATTTCCAACTGGTATTTTTTTAAACTCAACTACGCGAAATTTGTAATGCACACAAGGGCATTTTAAATGTGGAGCTGCTCTCTCCTGGATTTGAAGGTAGTAAGTATTATATTATCACGAGCGAGATATTTTCTATTCTTGTTTATTGTACTCTGTTTGGGGTGCTACAGATTTTTTTTTTAAACACGGAGATATATTGACATATGTCCTACAAACTCACTTAAACTAAAACAATAACACATAACACTAAACACCCAACACTCCAACCAGGGTTGTAAGTAATATCAGGAGTCTCGAAGTCTACTCAGTTGTTCTAGTAGGTATGATCATTCAATCAGTAGGCCTAAAGGTGACTAATAGAATCGTAACTGAGGAGAGTATCAATATCTATGGCAGGTTGTCTATCTGAATAGAGACTCACTCTAGTGGTAGAATTCAATAGCCGTGGACACTATTAATGGGGCGTGCCCCCGCATATTGTGGTTTCTAACCCGCTCTCGGGTGAATGCCTATGTAATTCCTTGGAAGTGTACTGGAATTTTAACTAGAATGAAATCAATAAAAAACCTTTTATTTAGAAAGTTTCATCTATATGCCTGACACAAACTGATTTGACTCAAAATTCATACGTGAACTATTTTAACTATAGGCAGGTATTATAATTTTACCATGCAACAGATCCTGTAGTTAAACAATGTGGCAGGTCCTATAGTTAAACTATGTGACAGGTCCTATAGTTAAACAATGTGGCAGGTCCTATAGTTAAACAATGTGGCAGGTCCTATAGTTAAACTATGTGCCAGGTCCTATAGACCAACGATGTAGCAGTTAATATACTTTAACTATATTATATGTATTGTAGTTTAACTATTTGAGGGTTCTTGTAGTTTAACTGCCAAGGTTGTTCATGCTATCGATACCAAGCTGTGCTTAACTTACACCAACTCCACACTGCTCATCAAGTTGCCATTGTCTGTGTCCCTGGGTCTCCTGTTTCCAAAGAGATCCATCAAAGTCCTGTCCGGAGGACACTCCACACACAGTTGATGGTCAATTATTACCTGGAGCACCTGAGGGCCAAACATCAATAAGCAGGCATAACCCGTCTGTTCGTTTAGTCATGCAATAACAATATGGCGATTTTATTTTTAGGGCAAAAACTACTCTATGGATTTCATTTCTATATTTCAAGATTATATGATTTAAAACCCACACAATTGTAAAAAAAAAATATTTAATTATGCGTGTAAAGTAATTCCATTAGAATATTCTCGTTATTTTCATACAACTCTAACAAGTGACGATATTTTCTCTTTTATAATTTTGATTTTAAAATATAAATACAGTATAACTTAATAATCTTATTTGTGGAACCTTGTTAGATTAAGTTTTTTAAATGCCCAAATAGCACATTTTACTATGGTAAAAAAAACAGTCCAGGCTTACAAGTGATTGTAAATTACACTTAAAATCTTAATGTAACAGTTTATCTATCTAATAGTTACTATTATATTACTATGATTTAATTTTACAAAGTGAATAAATACTTTTTAATCAAAAAAACAAATTTGTGATATTTTAAGAAATATGATTGTCATAAATAAAAAAAATTACTGTACTGAAGATTAAATACAGCATCGAGTGTGACTTCTTCTTAAGTCAACAACTTGAAGGTTGGTTTGATGTTATTTGTATACATCTGGATCTCAGCTTGCATGCACTCAGCCCTTCGGATGGTTAGTGCTTCCTCCACCATCTGGTAGAAATCTCATGTACTACGAAAGTTCAAGAAGTGTAATAGTTCTCCATTGCTTTCCACACTGAATTTCTATGAGCGAGCGCGAGAAAGGGCCTACTAATTTTGCCGGGAAAGTATTTTCACATACCTTCCAGGGTTCTTTTACATGCCACAATCGACATGGGACTGACACCTTTACTTCGCTTACAAAGGATGTTGTGATACGGATTTTTATCGCTCAAGGAAAATACTTCAACCTCTACTGGGTTTGAACCCACCAACATCGGGTCCTGAGGTAATCCCTTTACCCCAATACCACCGAGGTCGATTGCGTGTGACTATCATTCACATACTACACACACACACACATATTCATACTATACAGTTGCACCGTAATTCTTAGTGATTACATAAGACATTACTGCTCTGAGAGATTGTGACATCACGAGTCTTTTCACCGGAAGTTTTTATTTGAATACATCATTACCGGCTTACTATCCAATCTGGATCATTCTCGATAGTTGTGGTTCACCTAGTGGTCGACGCTGGATGTAGTGTAAGATAAAGAACACAGGTATAGGAAGGTTAATGCACGCTGAAACATCTACACTAAGATCGAAATGAATAGATTTAGATGGTACGGCCACGTACAATGAATGGAAGGCACCCATATTCCGAAGATGATACAAGAATGGGAACCTGAAAACAGAAGGAGAAGAGGTCGGCCATTAACCACCTGGTCACACAATGTAGTGTGTTCAATGGAAAACTATGATTTGGGGGGAGGGGGGGGATCATACAGAGGATCAACATAAAAGGAAAAATGCCATTCAAAGTGTGAATTGAGTCTACTTATATGTTCTAATAATCTGTTTTTTTATAATAAATGTTCCATTTTGTCATTTTGTACTTTACATGTATAATTTATTATTTTGCATTGTTTACGTGTATTCATCAGTTGGAGAGAGATCTCAGAATTGAGGAAAATTCTCAATAAATAAATTTAAAAAAAGTATATGCGTGGCTGAGCTACATCACTCATGGTCTGTTTTTGTCGATGGCTTAGCTGGTACTTATTTATCTTTGCCCAGCAGACGCCCGAAAGCATTTATCAAGCGTTCTTTCCATATCCAAACGAGATGAGATGATGTCGATAGTGAACATGAGAGTGTAGAACCAGTGAAACTCTTAAACCTAACTTAAGCCTAACGAGACGCTAATGAACGCTAGGGTGGCTCTACTTTCGAGATAAATGCCCCTTGTACAAACCGGGAATCAAACCCGGAACCCTTAGGTTCGTAGCCAGGTGCCTTACCACTGTAGCATTTGGCTACAATCCTAGAAGAATCGACTTAAAAAAATGTAAACAACTTACCCCGTTTCACCGGCTCTGCGTCTATAAATACGAGTCGGGAAGAAAACATAGACACTACCAAGCATAAACACTACCGAGCATAAGCACGCCGCTGCTCTCAAGTTTCGATCGGCGAACCACCAGAGCGCGCCACACGAACATGGCCAGTCCAAAAAGCTTAAGATGCGAAGAGATGTCGTTCTTCCACGTTCTCGAAGCGTCGGGATGTTTGGAGTATATGGTAGAGGTTTCTGTTTTCATGCGCGTTCCCCCCTTTGGTGATCCATATGTTTACCCCCACCTTTTATTCCGATCTCCAATGTTCTCAGGGGGTTTATATATATATATATATATATGTCCGGTGAGGCTATGTATGGCTACTCTTGGATTTGGCTTCGACGAAGGTATTGTAAGCTAATGCTTCGGGATTGTTAAAATGTAAGATCTAAATTATTTTTCGACTAAATGTTTTTTTTCTGATTTTTAATTTTTATTTAACTTTTCAAAATTCTCTTTCAGCTTCATTATTTTAACTTTGTAACAAGGGACGTATTATATATGTAGATTTTGATCAGTGTTAAACTCCGGGTCAATGAATTTGTATGTATCTCGATACTTTATGGAAATCGATAGTTAATTCATTTATGTGGATATCAATACTTTATTTATTTTTGAGACTATCGGTTATTTTGTAGAGATATCTCTCTACCTAATTGTGAGACTGGAGAGACATTATTATTATGGTTATTATTGGTAATTTTGGGACTAAGTTTTCTTTAACGAGGATTTTTGACAGTTTTAAAAAAGAAAACATAGACAAATTTCACCTGTAGTTAAAGTGTTTATTTTGGGGAATGCCTATTGGCCGTACGGTAGTATGATTTTGCAAGATCTTAGTGCGCAATGGGAATATGTATAGAAATATAAGAGATAATGAGGGAATTTTCGAGGACTCATGTTGTAACTTATGAAGGTAGATAAGAATTTCATAATGGATATTTTGTTTTGACGAAGATCACGTACCTTTACAAACTGGTTAGGTGCAGAAATAATTGATTTGGGTATTATTGTTCTCTTCTAATGTAATTGTCTTGAGTTAAAGCCGTAATTAACTATGATATTGTTTTTTGATTCAAGTATTCTATTTCTTAATTAAAATATTTTCACCAACTCTACGGCTATCTTAATAATTTTTAAGACATCTATATATATTTTTCAAACTTATTCAAATGATAATGCTTATACTTATATATTTAATTATTATACTTTTTAATAAATATCAACAAAGCTACTCTAAGTCTTTTCAATGCTAAAAATAGAATGAATACCCTTAGGTTTTGTGTGTTTTGGTATATCTTTAGTTTGGGTACATAGCTATATATTTAATTTTCCTTGAGGGCAACCGTCATTATATTATTCCCGCAACTGGTGTGAGTTGCGTGCTTTTGGTTTTGAAGGTCAATCTCAGACATCCAATAAACAAACACTCCATCCTCGGTTGACGATAGATTATACTATACAAATGGATCGTCGCAGCAATTGCTGCCAATTATAGCGTGAAGATTGTTTTAATATTTTAAAAACTTTCAAACAATATCTTCCTTTTGTCAAGTATTTTTAAAGCGGAGGCCAAGGTGGAGGGAACCAATAAATCTTTAAATATGATAATAAAAAATATATATTGCATTTCAGAAGCACTTAGCCCACCCCTGCACCAATTAGTGATATTGAAACAATTTGTTCACATTATTTTATTTAGGAAACATACAGATTGTTGGTATTAAATCCGAGTGTACTGTATTTAGTTACTGGTGATTACGATCATAACGTGACACATCCATAAGGGCCAACTCTAAATGTTTTTACATATGACACTAGCCCGTAAGGACGTCAGCTCATTTCGCTAACAAATAACTTTAGCTTCTATCAACGATTGTCTAGACCTTACATTTAGAATTGGCATTAGCTATATATTAGTACGGAATTACTTTAAGCATTATTATAAGTAAAATACATCACGCGTTTAATTTATTGTTATAAAGTGTGTGTTAATAATTCGAGTTAATTTAATTCACTCACTCCATTCCTTCTTTACCTCAAATAATAATCTCGCTCCCGTTCATATAAAAGCTCGTCTCAACCATTGGTAATTTGTTGGTTGTTAGGGCTGGAACATTAATAATTATTGTTAAACTATTAGATAAACATAATATAATTAATATTTGTTCAACTAATAGCTTATTACGATTTACCCCAGTTTCGGTGGAAACTTTGTCTAGGGAGTCATTCTTATAATAAACTTGACTGACTATGATGGAAATATAGAGGTTCGAATCCTAGTCGTGTGTACTGAGAATATTTTTGCTACATAGTTTTACACTTTCCCTACACGAAAATGTGGGTATATTGTCTCTAAATGCAACCTTACTTATCCCTAATGTACGAGCGTAATTATTTTAAATGTGTATAACCCGAACGGGTAGTAAGACGAGATGAGAACAAAATAAGACGCTCAGCATTATTAATATTTGTACACTCAATGGATATTAGTGAAGAACAGGCTCACTTTTTATCCCTGAGGTGTCAATATACAATGTGTATTGTTTTATTAAGACAGTGCTTGTTTTCTGAGCTACATCAGTTTTGAAGTCGTGTGTTTATCTAATCCTATGTTTATAAAGTGCACGTATTGTGAAATTATACATTGTCTCCAGCTGAGTGTCTCAATAGCATTAGTGTAGGGAAGTA
>CABEEJ010002231.1:96701-109243 GCA_901482245.1 Timema douglasi
AGATTTATCTGATTACCAAACCCTTCCTTCACCTCTGACAAGACATCTTGTGAATGTGGGGAATGCCAGGCCTCCACCGTGGTTCGGATTCCACGTTAAACTGTAGGTCATCCATTTCAACTCACAATCACCCTACCATTACACATTAGCGTAAGTGCGTATAACACGAACGGGTAGTAAGACGCGGTGCTAATAATAATAACAATAATAATAATAATAATAATATTTAACATGTTTTTGCCAATTAGGAACAGGTTAATACAACGCGCCACGCAAATGCACCTTAGAGCTCGGGAAGTGATAGGTCTATATTTATGGCCAGTGCTGTACCAGTTGCGCCCCCGTGTGGAGGGAGATCTCCCTCGTCTCCACATCCCTAACCAAACAGCCCTCCCTTAACCCTCCCGCTCACCCATCAGCTTACTAGGGTGCTGGTATACTGACGTGAACAAGAATTGATTCAATTTATTGAAGGAGACTATATTTTGTGTGGAGAAATCTTTCTGGCAAATGCGTGTGTTTAGATAAGTCAGGTTTTGTCTATGTATAAAAATAGTGTTTGTATGATAGCCAGCCATTTTAATTGGAATAGCTCTTGATAAATTACTGATAGCAACATCAGAAACAAATTTCTCACTAAAATTGTTTTGAATACCTTGGTAATCAAACACATCCAAACTATTATTAATTTAATACAAATACAGTCTGGTTATAAAATGTCTACACTTTCATTAGTAGTTTTAATAAAAGAGTTAATGAAGACTTATTGATTGAAGAGGCAAGCCTCAAGGAAATTCACCAACACTAGAGTCGAAAGAGGATGGGGAGAACAAAGTAAAAACTATGTGTGAAAAACCCCTTTGACTTACCTATTTAGGATAAAAGCTCGGACATGTCACTCCCCTTAAGGACCGGCCAAATGAAATCAGAGTATTACACCTTAGACCACTCGACCACCGACAATAAATGAATTTTACCTACACAAGGCTGGAAGAACATCTCTACCATGGTTCCAAGGCAGTGTAGACACGAGGCTGGCAGAACATCTCTACCATGGTTCCAAGGCAGTGTAGACACGAGGCTGGCAGAACATCTCTACTATGGTTCCAAGGCAGTGTAGACACGAGGATGGTTGAACATCTCTACCATGGTTCCAAGGCAGTGTAGACACAAGGCTGGAAGAACATCTCTAACATGGTTCCAAGGCAATGTAGACACGAGGCTGGCAGAACATCTCTACCATGGTTCCAAGGCAGTGTAAACAAGAGGCTGGTAGAAAATCTCTACCATGGTACGAAGGCGGTGTAGACACGAGGCTGGTAGAACATCTCTACCGTGGTTCCAAGGCAGTGTAGACACGAGGCTGGTAGAACATCTCTACCGTGGTACTAAGGTGGTGTAGACACGAGGCTGGCAGAACATCTCTACCATGGTTCCAAGGTAGTGTAGACACGAGGCTGGTAGAACATCTCTACCATGGTTCCAAGGTAGTGTAGACACGAGGCTGGTAGAACATCTCTACTATGGTTCCAAGGCAGTGTAGACACGAGGCTGGTAGAACATCTCTACCATGGTTCCAAGGCAGTGTAGACACGAGGCTGGTAGAACATCTCAACCATGGTTCCAAGGCAGTGTAGACACGAGGCTGGTAGAACATCTCTACCGTGGTACGAAGGTGGTGTAAACACGAGGCTGGCAGAACATCTCTACCATGGTACCAAGGCAATGTAGACACGAGGCTGGTAGAACATCTCTACCATGGTTCCAAGGTGGTGTAGACACGAGCTCCAGGTTAGGAAGGAGATCACTCTGGGAGAGATTACAGTAACAAATGTTTCAGGAAATGGACACTTCCTAGATCTCGACTTTATTTGTGAGGCTTACATTGAACGCGAGAACAAACATGCAAAGGGATATAGCTAACGCAACCTAGTACAACAAAACTAATCCTAGCAGGAATTGTAATGTCTGGTAAGTCAGGAATAAATGCATTTATTAAATTATTGCATGTATCACCTGAGCTCAAACCGAGGACTACTAGCCGTGTGGTTGGTCTCCTTAATCGCACAACTACGAAGTATAACACACTGTACGTTTAATTTTCAACTTTAATAGCCTTATTTATGAAGTGACCTGGCGGTCTAGGGGTAAGGTGTCAGACTTCTATGCTGGCGGCCGGGGCTCGATCCTCGGTCCCGGCAAAGATTTATCTGATTACCAAACCCTTCCTTCACCTCTGACAAGACATCTTGTGAATGTGAGGAATGCCAGGCCTCCACCGTGGTTCGGATTCCACGTTAAACTGTAGGTCCTTCATTTCATCTCACAATCACCCTACCATTAAACATTAGCGTAAGTGCGTATAACCCGAACGGGTAGTAAGACGCGGGGCTAATAATAATAATAATAATAGCCTTATTTGGTTTCCCTGGAGAGGCATCTGCCCAGTTGAACCTTCAAAAAGGTTCCTAACTGTGTTATCGGGTTATATTACTTATATTTGTGTATGAACCAGTGTTTTGCTATTTCCCCTGGGAGGGTTCATTTAATATTCTTACCTCCGGCGAAGATTACTTTTAAAATATGAGTACGGTGGGTTGCAAGTTTCTCAGGGGAATAGACGCATTGTCCTGGATTTATGTGCTTGGCTATGGAGGGGGCTATATATCGGCTATCAGCGATACAAGCTACGAGTCTCGCTTCGTTCAGGGATGATGGATGGCTCGTGGCTCATAATGGCTCGACTCACACCACCCAGCTCACGAGGTGTTTCGCGGGACACGAGGGAGGCATAATGATCGGTGACACCATCTGGATTCCTGACAGCTCTGATCCAGATTGGAGCGTTCTTTCATTAAAACAACCACAAGTCCGACACCTTAGTTCAGTTAGTAGAGTGTTTGCATGCTGAACTAAGTGTCTCGGGTTCGATTACTAGCATGGCAGAAAAAAATACCATCGGTAAAATTATGCTTTACCATTTCACGGTGATGAATTGACGTCTGTGAGTGGTGGGTCTGTTATATAATTAAGTTTGTTCGTAATTTGGAGTTGATTTATAAAGTTGAGAAAGAATGTGTTGTGTGTAGTTCCAGGTCAAATAGGGTAATTAGGTCTATTAGCCTGAGCTACAGGTGAGCTTTCTCTTTTACATTTTAATAATCATGCTACTACTAGCGTTTTGATCTAAAATAATTAATTTTAAATCATTGATAGTCTTATGTAAGCCTTTGTATTCTAAGCCCCAAATATTACTAGCACACGACACCAACTCTATCACTAAAGATTCTACCATAATATTTGAGTTACATAACAAATTATAAACCAAAATATTTACCCAAACTAAGATTTAACTCGTGAATCTTAGACTTGAACTGGCAAATGGAGCATGAGCTAAGGCTAATAAATGTTTATTTTCATAATACTTTCAAAATTTGTCACAGAATAATTCGATTTAATCAATTTGTGTAACCACTTACCGGAGAATTTGTGACCCCTATGAAACTGTCAGTAATTGTTTCCTACCCCGTAAAGACGCAACACGCGATGCATGGCTAGACCACGTTACCCCTATAAACAATATAAAGATAAACAAACTCACGATGTAATAGGATTAACACGAAAAGACTTCCCTGGGGGAAATTATATTGTATAATTAAATTCTCTAATATTGAATTAATACTCGTTTCAAGTTGAAAATGTTTTCCTTTTGCTTTAATCTTTTCTTTTTGTACATTCTGAGCCCTTTTTAAGCTCCAGGACGTAAAGCTTATTATATGCTATAGGATATAATCCTTCGCTAAAACCAGGAGGAATTATTGAACAATGACTGTTTGAATGTACAATACACACACGGAAGATTTATTTATAATAAAGTAAAATTACTTCTAGAACCAATTAAAGTTGGACCCTAGTCTTAGATTACTTGAGAATGGTTTGCATTAATTCATTATAAAGTGAAATACCTTCTAGAACCAGTCTATGGTGTATTCTATTAGTCTTAGATAACTAAATCAAGGTGTAAACTAATTCATTATCAAGTAAATTCACTTATATAAGCAGTCTATGGTGTATCCCAGTCTCAGATGACTAGAATAGAATATGAAAAAATTAATTAGAAATAAAATCACTTCTAGAACCAGTTTATGATGTATCATGGTCTTAAGTGACTAGAGCAAGGTGTAAACTAGTTCATTGTCAAGTAAAATCACTTCTAGAACCAGTTTATGATGTATCTTAGTCTTAGATGACTATAACAAGGTGTAAACAAATTCATTATCAAGTAAAATCATTTATATAACCAGTTTATTATGTATCATAGTTTTAGATGACTAGAGCAAGGTGTAAGTTAATTCATTATCAAGTAAAATCCCTTCTAGAACCAGTTTAGTATGTATCATAGTTTTAGATGACTAGAGCAAGGTGTAAGTTAATTCATTATCAAGTAAAATCCCTTCTAGAACCAGTTATTGTGTATCATAGAGTTTTAGGCCTATGAATATAGAAAGGTGTAAACTAATTAATTATCAAGTAAAATCACTTCTATAACCAGTTTATGACGTAAGCCCTGTAAGTAGAGCTTTGTCGTGTCAAGGTCAGCTCGGCTATCATTGTTATATATATTATAGTACCCCTTAGCACTGTACCACACACACATATGTTTTGTCAGTAATAATAATAATAATAATCATAATAACATTATTTAGGAAAAAAGTTATTATACCAGTAATAAATATCTAGCATAAGGAAACCGGATGATAATATTGCAAGTATTATACCAAATTAGAACTATCTAGCCTAACCAGTACTATACAAAATTAAAAATATCTAGCATAAACAAATAGTGGGAGGGGTATGAATTTGTAAGTAATGTCAATTAGTATTCCCTTGGGAGAAGATGTGCTCCAACCAACCAGTATGCCTGAGGTTGGGGTTCGAACACCACCTTCTCGGGTCAGAGTCAGGCTGGTCATCCATCCACTCTCCTCACCTTTCCATTATATAATATGTATCAATTTGTTCTTATAAACAGCCCGAGACTTTTTCCCCTACAGAAGTTAGGAAAAAACCACAAAGAAGTCAGAGAAAGAGATGGGAGGAGCAAATAATAACAGAAAATGTTCAAGTGAGTGGAGAGTAATGAAATAATAATAATAATAATTATTATTATTATTATTAGCACCGCGTCTTACTACCCGTCCGGGTTATACGCACTTACGCTAATGTGTAATGGTAGGGTGATTGTGAGATGGAATGGAGGACCTACAGTTTAACGTGGAATCCGAACCACGGTGGAGGCCTGGCATTCCCCACATTCACAAGATGTCTTGTCAGAGGTAAAGGAAGGGTTTGGTAATCAGATAAATCTGTGCCGGGACCGAGGATTGAACCCCAGACCCCCAGCACAGAAGTCCGACACCTTACCCCTAGACCACCAGGTCACCTGGGTATTGAAATAAATTAAAGGAGAATAGTGGAAGGATTGAGGAAGATACAGGCATTTTACTAAACTGACCCGGCCACAGGCTGGAAACAGTTGTTGATGATGATGATGATGATGATGATGTTGAAATATGGAGGTGTATGTTGATTTCTAAACGCGGTAAACTAGTATTTCACAAAGCCTTTATAGCACGTGCTCTCTTCTACCCCCTCCTTATTCCCGTCATAAAATGACTGTATGTCGTGTGTGTGCTCTGTGACCGCGGTAGTGCCGAGCTCCGTCGCAACGAGGCGCTAGAGTCTGTTGGGCGTGACGTCAACTTGTTGCGCGAGGGGGTCTGAGGAGGTCGAGTGTATTCGGCTCAACTCGGCTCTGTCCAGCAGTCGGATCGTGGCACGCCCGCTGAGAAGTTGTTTGTCTGGAGGGGATAACATCCCTTAGTTATAGTGGCACTGGGGTACAGTAAAGGAGCTAGCGCTCACTCCACGGTACCATGTGAGCTACTCAGAATTATCACTTGAAATGCCACAAATCTTACTGACATCTACCCAGCTAAAGTCGCTCTAGTGGCAAACGAGCATCCGCCATCGCACTTTTGGAGTCCACAGACTATTAATAACAAGCTATGTTTAAAAGTAGGATATTACTTGGTATTATTTTGCTTTAAAACTTGCACATATTATGATAAGTGGTGCATTTATAATGTGTTGTATGATCTGTGAACGTCTAACGGGCGTAGCGTTGTGTGATCTGTGAACGTCGATGGACGTGGCATTGTGTGATCTATGGACGTTAGATGGATGCAGCGTTGTGTGATATGTGGACGTTTGATGAATGTAGTGTGATTTGTAATCGTTTGACGGACGTAGTGTTATGTGATGCTCTCCCCATCTAGAGGTTAATCTTCAGGACCACAGGCGATGTTGCAAGCAGGAAGATTACGTGATTCTCCACAGTCCCAACATCACAAGACTGCGACATGGTTTCTGTTGAGTAAATTAACTTAATAAGTGCTCCAAATAGTTGCTAAAAGACTTTTGTGATAAGTTGTTGATCTATGTGTATCAAATAAATCGTGTATTGTACCATGACTTGTCGAGAACAGTAGAGACTTGCTGTTGCTAGTGTGTGCTACATGGGGATGTGAGGTAACAATGCGTGGAGCTAGTATTTGAACTGAGTCGGTACGATGATGCACCATATATCCACACGATACGGGGACAGCCCCCCTCCTCTTCCACACAGAAAGAGGTGAGTTTTTCAGAGAGATTGTCTCTTTGATGTTATTAATATTCTACCTTCCATCCAGGATCAGAATGAATGTATCTTTCCCTAGAACACGCTCACGTCGAAACCGTCAGTTTAGACACGGGTAAATGGGTATAACAATGGTTTCCAACCTCATGCAGGGTTTGATCCCAATTTCTGTCTTTTGAGACCACAGTGACCCCTTTGATAACCAACAAGCATACATATCCTAGTTTTTAAATTATTATTTTCACTGAATCTTAGTACCCAACCAGTCTATACGTATTTAATTATATTCATAGGGAAGGTAAGATTTAGAAAAAGATTACTTTTATTTGCGTGGAGGGATAAGGGGAAAATTGTCTAAGAAAATAAAACCTTAAAGTAGCTCCGGTTGGAATTTGACTCCTGACCTCATCACCGACAAACCAAATAAGTGGGATGTTAAACCCGTGTGCTTGATTTAATTAATATACATCACTTGCATAGTGATTAAACGAATGAGACTGAGAAATCTCAAAGGCGATTCAAAGATCCCAGGGGGGTGTTTTAGAAGTTATGGGAGCAGTACCTCTCGCCTGGACTAGAGACTGCTCCAGCAAACTAAGTCAGCAAGCAACTGTCAGTTGGTTAACCAAAATGAACTTAAACAGTAACTTAACAGTTTATATTATTTTAATGACTTACATTTAAATTTGAATAGCGCACCTTTTTATAGACCTCGTGTATTTATTCTATTTACGTGTGTCTGGGTTACATCACTCGTAGCCCAGTCGGTGGGAATACTCGCCTGTACTAATGTACCGTTGTTCAGGGGACGCCCGAATGTGTACTAATCGTACATTATTTCCATGGAGGCCCTTTCCATGTCCCGATGAGATGAGGGGGGTGATGATAGGGAACTTGAGGGTGTGTAACCAGTGGACACTCTTAAACATAATATAAGGCTAACTAATCAGACCCTGATGACCGTTGGAAAATTTCTCTTTCGGGAAAATTACCTTTGGTACCAGGCGGGAATCTAACCAGTGACCCCTAGGTTGGTAATTGGGTACACTGACCACCATACAATAGGGTTGGTCTCTTTAGTCATTATAATCTCTTTAAATACTATTTATATAAACTATTACCTCAACAAGCATTGAGATCCCACAAGAAACATGCTGGAACAACCCAGGCTGGGAAACACCATTGGTTTAAGGTCTCTAGTGAAATAGTGACACTGTATTTTAAATTTTATGTTTTATAAACCTTTCCCAAGGTACTGCTACCAATTAAAGTTATTTATTGCTGACTGCTTCACATTTGAATAATATTAATTCCGTTACAGGCCTTCGCTTGGATCCTTGCCATTATTTCCACCGTGGTTAAGTTTTTTTATTATTATTTCTCAAAGAAACATTGTTATTAAACTTACCAGGGACAAAGTTACTTAACCTTTTAAGTCAATAATTCACACATATTTGCTTCAAATACAATTGTACGTATTATTACCCTTCCTAGATTACACACGTTTTCACGAAAAGGGTCAGTAATATAAATGTAGAATTTAAAGAAAACGTACTGACATTCGTCTGTTGGGAGAGTAAGAAACCATTTAAGAAAAACACTTCACTACACTAGAAACAATACAGTATGAAACTAACACATGTATGCACGTTCAAACCAATGTTTGTTGTGACTTTTTTAATGCTTATGTTGTCTAGCTCTATTGTTCGTCAATAGTTTTAATTTGGTTCACCCCGTTCGTAGTAATTGTAATAAAAATAATTTCCATTAATCATCTACTCAGTTTTACTGTGTTGTAGATTTTCTCTCTGTGGTCTTGCATTTTGCGTTTCTTTCTCTAATGGTAAAATGGACAGATCAAAACTCCCAGTCCTTTATTTTTCAAATAGTACTGCAAATTAAACAATTGTTTGAAATAACTCTAACAGAATGAAGTTGTAGACTTAAGCTCGTGTTAAAATCGCATGTGGCAGGAATAGAAGGATTTTTGCTCCCAAAAGGGTAGCCCCTGTTTCTAGTAGAGTAGTCGACCCGCCTCACAGGAGTGTTAGAGGAACTGCCATGGATTATATCTCACGGTGCGTTTAATACGTACTAGACTATATGTCTGTTGATGTAGATGCTCCGTCTCACAGGAGTGTTAGAGGAACTGCCATGGATTACATCTCACGGTGCGTTTAATACGTACTAGCCTCCGTGTCTGTTGATGTAGATGATCCGTCTCACAGGAGTGTTAGAGGAACTGCTTTAGATTCTATCTCACGGCACATTTACTACGTGATCGCCTCTGTGTCTGGCGATGAAGGTGATCATCTCACAGGAGTGTTATCTCACAGCCCTTTTTAGTACGAGATAGCTATTGTCCTAGAATGGACCCTTGTGAAAATTTATTTTGACAACACGTTTTAACACATGGATTATTTAACAACTTAAAACATATAAGGGTAGATCAGATAAAGTTTATTCTAACTAGTGTGGAGAGAGAATAAGAATACCATAGTGTTAAAACATATGTAGGAACCCACCCAAATACACTCTTCGGAAGATAGAACTTTTGCCTTCCGGTCACCAGCAATCCAGTCTGTCACGAGTTTGTTACAGTAATCTGTGTAACCATTGGTGCGAGGTTTTATAATATTATCATAGAATCCTATTGAATGTGTGAGTGAAACACAAAATTAAACAATTTTACTTTTGCGTGACCTTAGGATAAAGAAATTATTGGGACTTTAAAAAAAATAGAATTTGAAATTCTTATGGATGTTGACGTTTCATGAGTCCCTGAATCCGAAAAAGTGGTATTCGCCATGCCATATGTTTGTTACTCATCCGAAACCATTTCTTATATTGGGCTAACACTTGGTATAAAGAGTTTTCACAAGGTTGCCCATAGGAATTTTTGAAACTGTCCATCCAACCCTAAAATTAAGGACAGTTTACTTATGGTTAAAAAGAGAAATATTTAATTTTGTACAGTCAACAGTTCAAATTGTCGTGGTTGAAAGCAGAAGTCTCTATCTATCTCTCTCTCTCTATATATATATATATATATATATATATATATATGTGTGTGTGTGTGTGTTTAGTTTTACATAGGTGAGCGGTAGATCGTCACATAATTATAGTCCATCAACCCCAAGCTGGAATGCAGTTGTGTAGTGATATAACCGTGTGCAGTTTTAGGAACGATCACACGTATCATTATTGTAAGAAGCTAGTATTGTTATAGTTTGTTACAGTCTTGTTAGAGTCTAGTCGTGATGTAGTCTTGTTACAGTCTTGTTAAGAGACTTAGTTTGAAGTTACCAGGGAACAGACAGCCTTGAACTTTTTTTTCAGGACTACCCTGGTTGGTAAAGATCGCACTAAGGGTCCCGGGATACCATTCTTGTAGGAACTAAAGGGCATAAAAGGCCGGATAAAAAAAGGGCTCATGGCTTTGTAGAATGTGACAAAGACTTGCTCGTAGTGTTCATCTTGGTTCTTGTACAATTTTTAAATATATCGTTTTATAGTTCATACTCATTTTATAATAAAAGTCCAAAGAAAAGAACACATCGCCTTCTACCATCTTTTACGCACGTGCTCGCCATCAATCTCTATCCTGGGGTTGGGGTGGGCAAACGTCACTAAGGAGAAACAAGGAGTGACAATTTTCTTGAAACCGGCTTTAATTTTTTTTTATTGATATTTTTATCTAGACACTGTTTGACATTAAACACAATATGATGCATCTCATTTGTCAGGGAAAATAACTTTGAAGGTACTTTACATAAATTGATACCTCCTATTTGGATCACGTCTCTGAAACTATTTGAAATACAAGTTAACTTATTATTGCAAAGTTGTAATATGTTAAAGATAAATAAACATTTGTTTGAAAGAATATTATTTGAAAATTGCCCGCCACCTTAGCTCAGTCGGTAGAGTAGAGTAGAGTAGAGTAGCTAAGTGTCACGAGTTCGATTCCCAGCATGGACAAAAATGTATTATTGATGAAAATATGGGTTTAACCTTTCACATTGATAAAAATATGGGTTTAAACTTTCACATTGATAAATTGATGGCTGGGGTCTGGATGCTATGCCTTTTATAGTCTTAAGATAGAAGTCACATGAATATACGACAGGCCTATCAGGCTGGTAGTGGAAAATATATGGCTTGAGTAAAAAACTTACCCAAACCATAGGCTGTAAACGGCATTGGATGTAAGTATTAGGTAAAAACAATATTTTCCGAGTTATAGTAAATATTGATTTAACAGTAAAACTTTTTTTAAATGGGAGGAGAAAATGCAAAGAACAAATAATATAACAGTGCATATTATTTCATGTTTACTCTTTGGTGAGATATGTTCTTTTCCCCCCATTATGTTTACATAACCATGTATATTATCACTTATCTCACTATCGATATTAGCCAGTATATTATTATACATTCCATCTGTTCACTCAATTTGCGGTTTCTAACAAGTTATCGATTGCCATAATTATTTTAGAGTTTTTTTTCTCCTTCATCTTTTGTAAAGAGTATTTTCTTCCATGGGGAAGTGTAATTTACTTTTAAATTTTCGAGTTATAAGAAAATGGCTCAATGTTAAGGTAAAGGAGAGAGCAAGTTCGTATGTTCTGCCTTACTATTTATTTTGAGTTCTACGAATTTAATAGCGTGAATATTTTCAGACGTGTTTAGTCATTTAATTTTTGTTTCCAAATAAATAAAACAGGACTTCCAAGTTTAATTTTTTTTAAGTAATATTATGTTTTGTCCAAACTACATTATTTTAAAATTTAACTGTTTTACTTTCGATGGACGAGGAAAGTTTATCATCAAATATTATATACTTAAATTTAGTTAAATAGATTCCCCGTATTTGGTGTAGACCTCTTAAAAGGCTTTTAACATAAAATATTGATTCGCACATTATCGGGGCTAGAACCAAATTCCCTCAGAAGTAGCTGTGAATTTTACGGAAGTACTTAGGTCTTACAAGTATTGATTGGAATACTATATTAAATGTGAGGTTCCATTTCCTAGCCCATGTGCTAGCTCCTTAAACAAATCGGATTATAATGGATGTTTAAAGTATATGTTTTACTCTAGAATATATTCTTATTTTATAACTATTTAATGTGGTGGATATTTTAATAATTGTAGGCCTACCCCTGCCCACCTATCACTATGAAGACTCGGGCCCAACTTACACAAGATTACACATCCGACTGAAGAGTGATATGAGACGATTCATTCTGAATTTATTACATTTATACCATGCTCTGATTAACAAGACCAACTTGAAGTTAGCTAAGGGCCTCATTTTATATCCCTAGACAGTGTGCGAGCCACACATGTAGAAATTCGGCCTAGACAGTATTAAATTATTTTTAGTTAATCACTATATTACATTAAAAGTGTTATAATAATTATACAGTACAATACAGAAAATAATACATACAATTAAATTTGCACGATTTAAGTTTGATCGTGTTTAAGGAATTCCTGGATGATGTTATACATTTTTTTAAACTTTCTAATGCGTTGCGGGCCACAAAATATGCTTCCGGGCCACAAAATATGCTTCCTAGTGCCACCAGTTGGACAGGCATTGACTAGAATTAATCTGGCCCACAGGCTGAAGTCAAATATATTCACAATATATGAAAGAGAGTTGAGGACTTTACGCTTGTCGTGGTGGAATACATGTTGTTGCTATGTCTACCTCCAACATACAATGGAGGTTCCTTGCAATGAAGTATCTAGACACATTACTAGCTCATTCCCCCTTGTGTCACTCCCTTGTTGTGACCTCATAACTCCTTATTTCTAGTGCTGCCCCCCCCCC
>CABEEJ010002232.1:0-28817 GCA_901482245.1 Timema douglasi
AAGGAAACCCATATGGGAATGACCTGTTTGAGATTGTTTGCAACATGACACAGCCAGCGCACAGTCCTGTTAGTTTGAATCAAACAATGGTCTTACAAGGAAACCCATATGGGAACAACCTGTTTGAGATTATTTGTAGTAAAAAAGCAGCCGGTGTACAGTCTTACGAATGTGAATCCTACTTTAGAATACAAATAAAGCTTGTAAACATGTTGAGCAAAAAAAGATAATTATTGGAACATACAAGAGATGTGTTATATTATTCCTAGCAATATAGAAAAAATAATGGGTTGGAGGAAAATTGATTCAATAATTTTGAAGATATCCAAATTTCATATCCTGTGGTTGTCCAAATATAGAAGGCTGGAGATTGTTTCGCTTGGATATGTAATGGATTACATAATAATTTAAGTGTAAATTTGAAGTCATCGAAATTAGAAAATATGTGGTTCAATTTGATGGGACAGATTTTTTATCCAGCTTATGTAAAGTTGCCACTTTACTCCAAGTAAAACATACTCATTTTTTACCAATGATATGAAGAAAATATCGAGTTAACAACCGGAACACACCATGAAGAAAAAGATTATTTTACTGTGAGAACTGGCAAACTCAATTGTGCCACACACTAATGCCGACATGGTTGCCCACCTCAGGTCTAAGGCATCCCTCTTAGTGTAGACTAGACTGCCAATGACGAGGAGACAAGGTTTCAACTCTCGGTCAGGTGTACTGAGAGTGGTTTTCCTAAATAATTTTCCACTCTCCCTCCACACAAATGCAGGTACACTTCCTCTAAACTCAACTTCCTTAATTCCTACAATGTTAGTGTAGTTAGTAAATAGGTAATCAATCTGAATGGACAGTAAGATGCTGTGCTAAAAAATAATAATAAGAAAACATCCCACATATAATAAGATGCTCAACTTCTTGATCTACTCATTTGCGGTTTAAACACCCAAGTTATTTTAGGACATGACACAAGATTCTTGCATTACTTTGCTGTCCTGAGGTTTCAAAACTTAGATAATAAAAATATTATTATTTATTCTAACTTAATTTTACCTGGAGTTCAAGTTCAAGGGCCAGAAAAGTCTTATATTCATCTAAAGTGGTAAGATATTTTATATGCACAAAGATCAGGCTCTCAAAAATGATGAGAATAAAATGAAAACAAGTTATTTTATCAGAAAAACTGTTTAATGAAAATGGTAAAGTAAATGTTTACGTGGATGATAGGTAAATAAATGTCATTCTGAGCAGCACATTAACCAATAATGTACAAAGTTAGAACATGTAAACAGTGTAAAAACTTTGGGAGAAATATAATGATACCAACATTAAGTAACAAACAGCATTGTGTTGCATTATTATGTCATAACCACATTATTCAATGATATACAAACTGTGCAAAGATGTAATAAAGTGTAAAACTGCAACAAATGCCACTTTTGAAATTGTAGTGCTAACACAGAAGGTGCTTAATCTAAGAAGGGTACTCGGATTCATATTTAAATGGGGCACATCTAGAGAATAAAAATACAAACCACCGGTTTGACTCATTTAGGCCCTCCAAATTTTGGACTAAAATATTGCACCTTAAATGTTGAGAAAAATACAAAAATTCTAAAAAACAAAAACATGTACAGTTTGTTCACCCTGAAAGTTAGCAGTATAAGGTAAGCTTGCTAACTTAGAGGGTAAACGAAGGGTAGCTTAAATATTATTATACTTCATAATGTACTGCGGAAAAAAATCTTAAGTCTTTCATTTGAACTCTTCATTGTAAAAGAATGTTTAGAAGATTTTTTATCTTAACTTCATGAACAAATAAAAAAGTACAAAAGCTAATTTAAAAAAAGAAGGAATTGGTGCATGAAAAATCAAAAGGATAAAACATTTTTAAAAGTATCAATTATAGACTTATATTTTAATAAAAACTCATTTTTTTATCTCTTTGTACTGGCTCACAAAACATAGTAAACATAAAAAAACTCTCTCTCTATATATATAGCTATCAATAACTTTATCAATAAAACACGGGTATTGTGCTGTAACAACCAAGAGTGGCGTGACAATTTAACGTGGCCCCATTGATTTGCACAAACCTATCTTCAAACACAAATATATTAAGTTTTAAATAAAACAAAAGTAAAAAATAACAAAATAAAAACACAAGGTTATACCAAAGCACCTAACACATCTTCATGTCCAAAATGGATGTGTTAGGATTCTGTAAAAATGTTATGACTACATTCATAAAACTAATATATACAGTAAGATTAGGGTGTCTTTTCACCTTTCACATCAACAGTTAAAGAGTAACATTATAATATGAATGGCAGAACCATTGTCACTCACACATACACACATATACACAAAAAGTTTTTTAAAATAAAAACAATAAGTGACATGATTCTCATTAATTCCCAATTGAAGACAATGTTCAAGACAAAATGAGTGACACTATTTTAATAAAAAGTGAGATCCAATAACAGTTTGAGAATGACCGTTTCCAAGACATTCAAAAACCGAAGAACTATTATTATATTATAATGTTTCTGGTACATTTATAAAATTCATAGAAGAAATAACATCAATAAAGTGCATCAGTAAATAAAGAGAGAGCAATCATAAATCAATATAGTTTACAATTGTTACCTAAAAGGAATGATTTTGAAAGTACTGAAGGGAATAGATTAATAATCAAGTTATTTATATTATTTTATAATATAAATATCAAAAACAAGTGAGGCTAGACTCAGCACAACTGTACGAGAGCATCTGGAAATCTTCAACTACATCATTTAGAGGCCCTTTTAACTAAAAAATAAATTAATATTGAAGTAATAAATACAAAGAGAGTATACCTACTTTACATATATTACTGTTTTCAGCCTGTGGCCTATGTCAAGTTTTTTATTAAAGTCATATATTTTCCACTACCGGCTTGCTAGGCCTGTCGTAGTTTAATATGCATTATAATCTAACTTAAAACTAGGACAGGCACAACACCCAGTCCCCGGCCGTTTATTCATCACTGTGAAAGGGTAAACCCACAGTTTACCAAGAAAATTTTTTTTTGGCCATGCCAGGAAGCGAACCTGGCTCAGTAAAAAAATACATGCTACCGACTGAGCTTAGGTGTCAGATTAAAGAGAGTATAACTACTAAGTATTCAAATTAAACATTGAAAGGAGGATAGAAGGGCAAGGCCTACACACCAAAAAACTTTAGGCCTCAAAGTTCACAATTAACAATTCAACAAACTTATAACTTGAATGGATAGTAAGATGCAGTGCTAGAAACAACACATAATTATGAAATTTTCAGGGTACATCAATCAGCGTACCCTTCTTCATCACAAAATAGTAAAATATATAATGAACTATAACCACATGATTAGAGGTATATCATGATCACTTGGATACTGTTGTTGCCTGTTTCTTGATTTTTTTTTTCTTCGCATTCTGTAATTATCTGTTCAAACTTGTGTCTTTATTATTGGTATATGGATAGAATATTGTATTTATATTACATATTAAATTATTATTTTTAATATGTAAATTATTGGCTGGTGTGCATAGGTCTACTTGAAAGAAAAGGATAAATGGTTATTTAAGGTGCCTGGATTTGATTGTAAATTGGTAAGCATTAAGTTCCCACCTACAAAGCTGGGCAGAATTGTGACTATTGGGAAGGACTCGTATTACTCTGGTACTATAGCATGAATCAAAATCTGCATTAAGTATTTGGGCATGAAATGCTACTGGTTGGTCAGGGTCGTTGTGGTTGGTATCAAAACAGTAACCATTCATTTGTTGCCGAGTGTTCCTATGGTGAGGTCTATTTATTCAACAATGCAGTAGTTGCAACATGGCTGGTATATAAGATTTTCTGAGGAGCATTCATAATGGCTTTTCATGGGCAAGTTTGCTGTTGAATGAGGTTGAAGGTTGGTGAATTTTGCAGGTGCTGCATCTTGGTTTGTTGCATGGGCAAAAACCTTTGGCATTATGATGTTTATTGTTGTGTCTCGGTCACGCAATTTAGTGTGAATCAAAATATTGCAGAGATTGGGGGAGGGAGGTTGGATTTGATTCTTGGAAAACTATTAAGATGATTTTGTGTGAGAAATGATGAGGTTAGTATATTGTAGCCTCTGTTTAGGATAAATCTTAGTTTGTCCAGAGTGGTGAGCGGTGTGTCATTGGACGGTTGTTTCTTGATAAACTCTTGAATGGATAGGACTGTTTATTTAACTGTTGACTATGTGTTTAGGAAATCCTTGGGCTGTGAACACCTTGAAGAGTTATTAACATTGCTTGTTAAGCTCTTCGTCCTCAGAATATATACACTGGCCAATGGTAGCTAAGCTATAGGATAAAGAGCGTTTTACATGAAGAGGATGCTTGCTTTGGAAATGGAGGTACTGTTGATGGTTGGTGGCTTTGGTGTGGACGGTGGGGTTTATGTTTCCCTCATGAAGGTTCAGTTACATATCCAAGAATATGGCATGGTGTTGAACTAGAAAATGCTATAGTATTAGAGTGATATGAACCATTCTCAATAGTTGCAATGCTCCCCAACTTTGTAGGTGGAAACTTGTTTAACAATATTCCTGGTCTCAACATTAGATAGCCGTCTCTCCTTTTTTTAAAGGAGGCTTATGCACACCAGTCAGTCATTTCTATATAAACAACAATAATATATAATAACTAATAATATAATAATTCGATAATTGAATGTAATATAAATACAACATTCTATCCATCTACGAAGAGTCGAGAGACAAGTTTGAACAGGGAACTACAGAATCCAAGCAAAAAATTCAAAAATCAGGACACAACAGTATCTAAGTGACCACAGCCTACCTCTAGCCATGCTGCTATAGTCCAGTCTTGTGTTTTACTCTCTTCTTCTGAAGAAGGGGACTGATGTACCCTGAAAATTATATAATTATGAATTTTGTTGTGTTTTTAATTGTGAGCTATGAGGCCTAAAGTTTTCTGGCAAGTGTGTAGGATTGCCATAATTTCCTCCTTTAAATGTTTAATTTAAAATGGCTGTTTAGCACCATTTTTCCTTTGTCTACTAAGCATTTATGAAGTTTTCAATTTATTTTAATATCTCGAAAGTAAAATTTTCAAAATATCTTACATTACAAATTTCCCTATCAAGAAGGTATAATTATTTTAATTTATTAAAATATGATGGTTGCCAAATGAATCCTGGTTGGGTGTAATGAGGGTGTTTTAGTGGTGTGCTCACAAGCTGTGCCAGTCATGGAACATCATACTTTCCGATCTCTGATTTTTTTTTACACAATGCTTTGAAATTTATATAAGGATTTATCATGTTATTTTTCTAAAAAATAATCTTGTTTGTGTTAGCTAAATGATATTAAAGAAAGTTTTTCCATTTGACAATTTTTTTTAAAACAAAAATAATCAAATTATTTCATTCCCAAACATACTTGCAAAATCTTTTCCACTCACAAATTAAATTTTGAACAAGTTAAAATTAAGCGAACCTCAAACATATAACACATTTTAGTTAATTTAAAATTTAAAGATTTGATATGATATCTAATAAAAACTTTCAACAACTATAAGAAGACAACACTTCAAAGTTTCCTCCATGTTTGTAGCTATTATTGTGCTTGGCACACAACGAGCCAGTTTGTCCTTCAACACTAGTTCAGGAACAAGGTGCGTGTTACACATAATTTCTGGTCATTAAATAAATTCAAATTTACATTGCCTTAACCTATTTTTTAGCATGGTACTTATAATATATGTTTTTTATAAATTTAGCATTTAATCAATAAAATACAACATTCTATACTTGCACAATTGAAAAGTATTGTGTTCATTTATCACACAATGTATCTATAATAAACTTCGGTAGCAAGCCTCCTGGTTTGTACGTGGATTGCTGACAGCAAGGGAAAGCTATTGTCTGCTATGTGGTATTAATTATGGAGTAAGTTAAAGGACGTTAGAGAAAACTAGGACAAACAGGATATGCTTCCAGATAAAATGCAACACAAGGCGATAAGACTTTTCATTGAAGCCAGTGAATTAAAATTCTTTGAGAGAGGGTGTGAAATGTGAAATGTAAAATGCTATTCTTTTTCTTTTAAACTAAAGAGAGAGAAAAGAAAATGGATAAAGAATAACATTCTTTCACTGAAAAACACTAAAATTAATGTAATGTGTTTTAAATGTGAACTTTTGGCAATCTAATTGCCTTAGAGGTGTACAGGCTATTGTCCTCTCAATGATTCTTACTTAATCAAGCAATTTGGCAACACACTTTCCCTTTAATTCATAACGGAATGTTATGAATTTCATTATGATTACAAGTATGGATGAGCTTGATGTGCATCAATAAAGTTACTTTTATAACATGAACGACTATTAGGAATTTTTTATTCTCATTATATCTTAAAGTTCAACAATGTCAATAATTGTGGTGAAAGTTTGTAGAGTTCTATTTATATCCCAGATTACACAGTTGTTAGTTATCGATTATATATTGAATACATTATTATTATTGCTTCATAAATAAAACATAGCAAAATTGTAACAACTCAAGGCCTTTAATTTTGAAACATGCGAGTAGCGATTCGCTAGCGTATTTCTCTCATCTCGCACGCCCCTCATTTTGAAACTTCTGCGCTGCGAAAACTGACATCACACGATCGAATAGCGAGCGAATTCTACTTGCCAGCCCGAATAGCGAGCGAATTCTACTTGCCAGCCTCACATCATGCGAGACAAGCCTTGTTTATCGAATAGGCAATAAAATAAAATGGATGTCATCCCCCTCTTCGGTTTCAGCTTTCTGAGAGTGATTTTGTTGAAATAAACCTACCACTATACAAAATAGGTTTACAGGAGAAAAGAATATGATTACTTTGTACGCTTTAGGCAATCCTTCAATAAAAATATTTGTTTGGGTGAAAACATAATCATATATTCTAATTTTATTCAAATTTTCTCAACCGTTGATTTGGTTGAGTTGTTAACGTGACTGTCTCATAATCTAAAGTTCACGTATTCAAATCCTCACAACTCTTATTTTATTTTTTATTTATCAGACTTTAAACTTTAATTTGAAATTATCCTATTAGTAAGCATATAATATGTTTTAAATATATTTGATAGAAGTATACAAGGTATTTGAGCCTACGTAGACTAACCTAATAGTCCTTAAAAATAATTTAAAAAGGTATTAAATCAAAAACACTAGGCCTACATTAATTTTGAAATTTTGTATGTAGGTGATTATTTAAAAATTAAATGAATGGGGTTAATGACATAAAATTGTACACATTTTAAAATAAGGTTAAGAAAGCTAATTATTATTCGCATAGTAAAAATTTTTAGGGTATATTTATGTTTTACAAATAGTTGCAAAAATAAAATAATATATTACTGATTTCTAATTACAAAAAGTGATTTAAATTCAGACAAAAAACTAAAATATTGTAACCAGAGTGGAATTGAACTCGTGAAAACCTGAGTTTGGGTCAAGCACGCTACCAAGTGTGCTAAAGTGGATAGTTCTCGAGAAAACGGTTTTACTTCTAGTGATATAGCTTTGAGAAATTTTTTGAGACAAGCAGCTTAGATGTATACAACTGGAAGATGGTTTCCCAATGTAACTAAACAAATTGTTCTATATGATGCACTCAATACAATAATAGTGTTTACTTTCAGTTACATATATTGTTTAATGGCATGTTGTGGCATCAAATCGCCTCAATCCTTTGGCACATCATAGTTTTACAGTGTTGTCGGATTGAAAACTCAGTCGCAAGCGAAACAACACTACACCGACTCATACGACAGTAGAAATCTTTCAAAATTACCTCTGTTTCAGTACAGCCTGCAATTTGCGAGTTAGCTCGCAAGTTTCAAAGTTAGGGGTCCAGAAGCTTTTAAAACAAAGATTTCCCCATTCAATCTTGTTAGATATTAAAGACCGTTGCAATGAGCGTTTCTCTCTCTCTCTCTTTCTTTCCAGAAGAATTCCAATTATATGAAACCTAGGTTTAGGTATTGAGCAGTATCAATTTTCTTTGAGTGGCAGCAATGTGAACTGTTTTCCTTTTTTCGTTGTAGAATCCCTTTAGTGTCCATTACTTTTATTTGTTCCTTTACCTTTCTAGAGTGCCTTCTTTTATATATAACATAATGTACAGCACTTCAAACAGTAAGAATGTATTTATCTTTTTAAAGATATTAATTTACTTTGGCAAGTAATCGATTTAAATTAAAATAAACCTTACTTTCGGTAAGCAAGTACTCTGTGTCTAGGCCTATATTAATTTAATGTCTAGTGACCTTCAGTGTATATTATATAATCATTTAAAGTTTGTCTCTCTTAAATGACAATCTTTTCAAAGAGTTACTTTCGCTTTCTGTAATCTCAGTACACCAAGCCCACTATGCAGTTTTACATAATTACATATTTTTACATAATTTACTCACTTAGAATAATCCCTGTAAAGCTAACTATAGAACATTTAAGTTTACTCATAATGGTCACCCGTATCTCCCGAGGCTGCACAATTTTGTTTTATCATGGAGAACTCATAAGAAAAAGAGATTATTTTTAACACTAGAGCTTGGATTGTTATTCTTAACCGAACACATACATGTTATAAAGCCAAAGAGCACTGAAATAGTAGGTTACGGCTGACACACATTACATTGGACAGATGTAGGACTCAAGATTACCCCCTAAGTTGGATGCAGCAGAGATTACAATATTTAATATTATGACAAATTAAAAGTTTATAGCATTTCTTTAAATTCTATGCTAACAACACCCACAGTATGGACTTCGACTCCTGCTACATCCCCAAAACACTAAGATCATTTCCTAAAGCTAACTGCAACAGTATCTGGTGACACTGAAATTTCAAACTCTTTCCAATATGTAGATCCAAATTTTGTTTCAGTGTTTTTGTATTTTTCCTTATTGTGAAAAAAAGATATTTACAAAAATTAAAAACAATGTTAAGGAGCCTAGCTGTGAAAGTGATAAGTGTGAAGAGTGGGTGAAGAGTTATTTATTATTCTATCAAGGTCATGGCGACTTCATTTCCCATTACTTTCATTACATTATTGTTTAGTGTTTCACAGTTTTAATTTACCTATCATTTGAAATTTTGTGGGGGTGGAGGGCAAACCCCCAGAGAACATCCCTCCTTATGGCTTTATGTATGAGCAGATGTAACTAATGGTTAATATTTCGATAATTTACAACTCAAGTGTATTTCTATTCCCATTATACATTTTGAATAGGTGTGTTTTAATTTTAATTAAATGGGCCTATGGTGTTTTGATATTTGTGAGGAGTACATGATACACCATTTTTCCCCTAAACTATTTATCCATTTTACCTCTTGCAAAGTTGAACCAACATTTCATTGCACTCATATTTTCACAAACCTCAGTTTCCTCCATAACGCTTTCGGCCCTCTACTGTTCCAAGGTTGTGTTAGGCTCAGTTGAAGAATTGTGTGTCTTTCCATTTATTTAGTAGCAAACTCAAGTAGAGGTCAACTGGGATATTTTCAAATTCCTTTATTAATTCATTATATCCTAGGTTTGTATCGCCGAATATAATAGTGGGATTATTCTTTAATAATTACCTAAATAATGGCAAAAATAGTAGACAAATTTGACAAAGAGAAATAATTTGTGGATTAAGAGTTTTATACACTTGATAAAAGTAAGATAATCTATGCAAATATCATATTGAAGTATATGTGATTTTTTAATAACAAATTAATTTTTTTTTATGACAAAATATGGCAGTGGCCACTTAGTCCGTATGGCTTGATAGCGGGCTGATGCCATAAAGTTTTTTATGTTCAAACTTCATATTTATTTACCATAAATTATGGTCTCAAAGAAACTATTGTATTTTGTTAAGCCTGTGAACATTCACCTCAGTATACACTTCATTTACCCTGTAAAATAACAGGCTACCTTGTATTAATCCCCTTTGATATAGCTTAAAAAATAGGATCGGTGTAATCTGTTAAAGTGAGGCTTCTACCTTTTATGATAAAGTGTAGATTTTTTTTTACATCCATTAATGTTTCCAGCCTAGGGCCTGGGTCAGTTCTTTACTCAAGCCATATATACACTATTGCAATTATTTTATTTTTATATTGAGTATAAACATAATTTGTTTTGGTAAAATCATTTCAATTTATTGTATTAATTGTTAAAAGTTTTCAGTTTTTTATTTTTAGCATTTATTAATCGATAAAATTTTCAGATGTAGACAAATTTTGATTTCTTTTGAAAAATGTATTTATCTATTTAAATACCCTTTTCTAAAAAAGCTTAATTAGCAAGGCAATCTTAGGAACACTTTAGCAGTAGTGCAAGTATATTATATTAATGTCACCATTGATCATATTGCAATAAAAACATCTTTACAGCAATCAATACATCACTAAGGATCATGATTAAAAAACCCAACTAAAATCAATTTAAAAATTTGAGCAAAGTAACAATTGCTTAAAAAACTATTTTACATAATTTACACAAGGAACACAGATACATTGTTGGCAAGGCCACTAATAATTTTTTTAACTAAAAAATAGCCAAAAACTTGTAATTGGCCAAAATTTGTGTGACTTTATTTTCAGTATGATATGTTATTTTAAAGGTATTTTTCAGTGAAAGAATATACAGTAAGTTCTGCTATAACGTTGCCTATTAGAACGTTGTTTGGTTACAATGTTGTTAATAAACTGTGACAATTTTTTTACATAACGTCCACTATTGGGTACAATGTTGTTTTTCAGCTGAACATGCGCCAAGTGTCAACTGCCTGGTTCCCGCCTGTGTGGGCCTAATAAGACTATGAGTCATGCAGGTCACGTCAGAGATTTCTATCCCCCCTTCCCCATCTTCCATACAACAAGCCGTTAATAGTAGTAATAATAATAATAATATAAATGGGTATTTTTACGCGAAAAAATATATTTAGTTTGTTTACAGTATTTTAAATTTGGACTATTTTACTTGAAGCTTGATACTTTTTGCACCAGATTTAGAGACTTTCAGCATTACTGAGTTGGCAACACTTAAGATGGTGCAAGCTATGAGTAGTTTTGTTCAAGCATACACATTTTTGTTTAGCTTTCTTTGTAGATTTTAAATTTTTAGTTCGCGTGGGTCTTTTGTTTATCTTTCGTGTTTTTTTAATATTTAATACATTTTAAGTTTGCGTGTTACTTGTGTTTACCATTCTTTGTTTTTATATCTAATTTTTTTTAGTTCGCGCGCAACGTGTGTTTACTAGTTTTGTTTTTTATTTTAGCTAAAGGGGGCTAGGATGGGGTGTTATCTATTTGCAATGGCATCTAAACGTCCATGTAATTTATCTAACACTTTAATTGCAAAGAAAAACAGACAATCAATTAGTCTGGCTATTAAACTGGACGTAATACAGCGACTCAAATCCGGTCAGCGTGGTGTAGACATTGCTGCAGCTTTGGGCCTACCTGCAACTACTATTCGCACTATAGGGAAAAATGCCATGAAAATTAAGTGCAGCGTGGAAAACTTTTCAGGGCTCAGTGTGACAAAGGTCAGGCGTACAAGAAACAAACGCATTGAAAGGATGGAGAAAATGCTTTCGCTGTGGATTGAATCTCAAAACCAACGTAGTGCCCCAGTTACTTTAGCCATTGTTCAAAGTAAAGCTAAATCTTTATATCATGACGTGCTAAAGCCTAAGGACGGCGAAGGCTCTAAAGAAGAATCTTTCAGTGCCAGTCGAGGGTGGTTTGATGGTTTTAAGCACCGGTATAATTTTCATAATATTAAAGTGACTGGTGAAGCTGCAAGTTCTGACAACATTTTGGTGGAAGCCTTTGTTGTCGAACTTCAAAACATCATTGAAGACGGCGGATACTCACCAAATCAAGTTTTCAATGTTGATGAGGCCGGACTGTTTTGGAAACGTATGCCTGCCAGAACTTACATTTCACAGGATGAAAAGACAGCACCAGGTTTTAAAGCTGCAAGAGATTGTGTCACGCTGTTGCTAGGTGGGAATGCATCTGGTGACTACAAGATGAAGCCACTCCTGATTGCCAGATCAGAGACTCCACAGGCTTTGAAAGTAAAGATGAAGGAGCACCTTCCCATTATTTACAAAGCCAATAAAAAGGTGTGGCTAACTGGTGTCATGTTCTGTGAGTGGTTGAAAGTATACGCAATACCCACGTGGAAAAGGTACTGTGCGAAGGCGAATTTAGATTTCCAAATTCTCCTCCTCATTGATAATTCTCCCTCATATCCTTATGACATTCCTGACTTGGATGAGCATGTGAAGATTGTTTTCCTCCCTCCTAATACTACGGCTCTAATCCAATCAATGGACCAAGGTGTAATTGCCACTTTCAAAGCGATACTACTTGCGACGTACGTTTGAGCAACTTGTTGCAGCTATAGATGGGGAAGACAAGACCAGCATCAAGGAGTACTGGCGGAGATACAATCTCTTTAACGCCATCAACAACATATCCATGGCTTGGCAAGAGGTTTCCCATACATGCCTCAACGCGGTGTGGTGAAATCTATGGCCTGAATGCGTCAAGAAATTTTAAAGGATTTGAAGAGATTGTGCCAAGTGAAAACACAAACCTCCTCAACATTGCTCGTAAAGCAGGCTTCCAGAATCTGGAAATGGAGGACATAGAAGAGGTGGTGGAGGCCGAGATTGAGGAACTCACTAACGAGGAGCTACAAGAGCTGGCCCAAAATCCATGCCCTGAATCTGACAAGCCTTCATGCACATTTACTATGAAGAGCATGACTATTGCATTTCACCGCATTCAAGGAGGACTTCAGATGTTGGACAATAAAGACACTAATGTAGAACGCAGCGCAAGAGTTCACAGGACTGTCATGGAGGGCCTTGCATATTACCAGTAAATTTACAAAGAAAAGAAATGTGCCGATAAGCAACCAACTATCCGTGCATTCTTTCAACCAGTGTCCGCCATGGTGACACATGAGGGGGATAAGATTATGAGTGGTGAGCCAGTCCCATCCACGTCCCGAAATTAAATGTATTCCTGTCCTGAGCTGTTTCCGCGATATGATACTATATGTATTTGTAAGTATTTTGGGGGGCCTTGGAACCTAACTCCTACACTTAACATTGATTCTTATGGAAAAACACAACTTTTATAAAGTTGTTTTTCATAAAGTTGCGTTTCTCAGGAACATAACACAACGTTATAAGAAGATTTACTGTGAGTTGTTTAAACTATTGAAAATATTAATGAAGAGTGGAAATGCCAAAGGTTCTAAGTGTCATTTTTCCATAATTTCATTTTATTGCCCTAACACACTCTATGTACCCAGGTGAATGGTTCCAAGTGCCATACTTCCTTAATTAGTTGTAAACCCCGCTAAGAGATAGCATTTGTTCAAACTCCACATAGGCTATGCCTGGCAAAGGTTCCAAGGGCCAGCAAGTATTTCATCATTGTATGTATTGTCCATGATGTGATCGGCTGTTGTTTAACTAAAGTTTTTGGCATTGCTACCCTTATGTTTACTATTATTTTACATTCAAGAGCTTATTAGTGTTAAGAGTTATTTTACTAATTATTAAATGACCAGTGTAAGCTATTATTTGGGATAGAGTTGGAGAAACAATGTAAAAAGAGACGTAAAAGTTACATACTTGTAAATACTAATTAGTGTAAATTTACTGTTTTAAATACTACACTACTATACTAATTACAAGTGATGGCAACAATAAAGTGTAACCTATAATGATCGGTTTACTTTTAATAAAATACTATTTTATTCTATTTTACTGAATGTTAATTTCTTCCAGGTGACGTGCAAATGTAATAACAAGTGCCGAACAATTACACATGAATGAAAAGTAAAACTCTTTGAAGATGATCACAAATTGAATGAAAATATGC
Organism: Timema douglasi; assembly: GCA_901482245.1. Taxonomy (NCBI): domain Eukaryota; kingdom Metazoa; phylum Arthropoda; class Insecta; order Phasmatodea; family Timematidae; genus Timema; species Timema douglasi. The sequence goes on from CABEEJ010002232.1 coordinate 13,991, forward strand.
AGGGGACATTTTTTATGGGACTTATACACGCTGTTCCGGTCAATCGACGTCAGCACGGGAAGTAAGATGGTCCTATTGATAGTCACAGACAATCAACAATGCACTACAAAATTCCTGGTATGGATGGAGAAATCATTAATGTATGCAAGCAAACATTCCAAACTTTTCTTCAAATAGGCCACAGAAAAATACAAACTCTGCAGGAAAAAATTGAAGCTAGGGGAAACATACTATGAAAGTAAGAGAGGAATAAACAAAAGGAATAAAAAAAATTCAGATTTAGACTGAAAAAATGTTAAATGCATATCCTACCATTTCCAAAAGACGAAAGTCACTATAGACATGGAAAATTGACAAGAGAATATCTCAGTATGTATTTGAACATAAACCAAATGTGATTTTTTTTAAAACAAAGTATCCAGAAAGTCTTGTCTCTTACAAGTTCTACCGCAAAGTTTTTAAGAAGAGCTTTCCAAATACGTTTTTCCACTGTCCAAGGGCTGATATGTGTCGGAAATGTGATGAGTTGGCTAAGAAAATTAAGACCTCAAAAGATGAAGCAAGTAAAGCAATCAGTTCCCAAATTGTGAGTTCTTTAAGATATCCATATATCTTAAACCAGTTTTGCTTGTGCCTAATTTAACACACAGTAATATGTACTATTCCCGTCAATTGAATTGCTATAATTTAGGGATTTATATTGGGGATAGAGACCAGACCTACACGTGTATGTGGGACGAGACAGTTGCCGCCAGAGGCAGTAATGAGATCGGATCCTCTTTGCTTCATCTTGTTAATCTTTACAATATTAAAAAAAAGGATAAACTTATCCTCTGGTCAGATAACTGCACAGGGCCGAATAAAAACTGCACCATTGTGTTTTTGATGATGTTCCTGGTACAGATTGATCAGTTCAAGGAGATTACTCAAAATTTTCTAGTAAGTGGGCAGAGTTTCTTAAGTTGTGATGGGGATTTTGCTCTGATTGAGAAAAGGAAAGAGCTCTGTACCAGTTTTGTACCTACTGATTTACATAGAGTAGTCAGATCTCAAAGGTATCTAAGCTCTTCAGTATTGTTGAAACGAAAGAAAATAATTTCTTTAATTTAAAGGTTGCCGCAGATTCAATCATAAATACCAGCAAGTGCCAAATATCTAAAATGAGCATGATCAAGGTGTCAACGAATCATCCTGGGCAAATTTCATTCAAGAAAACATAAAGTGATTTGGAAAGTTGGAAGCATATCAACGTAATGAAAAAAGTAAAATTTGTCTGTGACTTGAAGATAACTTTGGAATCACTAACCATCCCGAAATTGCCAGAAGTCAAGAAGAAAGATCTCGCAAGTATGATTCCGTTCTTGCCTGAAGGGGTTAGGCAGTTTTATGAACAGTTTTGCAGCTCATAAGGATGGAAGCTGATTTAACATGGCAGTCTTATTAGCTGATAAAGCGTATGGCAGTTGAATTTTTTTTATGGAAAGTAATCAAAATATTGAACAACTTTTCAAGTGTAATTAATGCCAATGATGTACTGTATCATAAATAAATTTTGGTTTAAAATACTAATGAAATATATATACTATACAATGTTTTTTGTCTTTCCTGAATAATTTACTTTTCGGCACTTAGAACCCTTGGTATTTCCAGTCTTTGCTTAATAAAATGCTAATCATCAACGTGATAATATATAATTAGTGCAGATATTTACAAGTCGTCTGCTTGTGACTTTTGTGAACCGTAGCAATTCTAAAAGTGACTAAATCTACTTTACTATATTTATATTATAACATATTAATTATCTGTGAAATAATATAACCCATTTTAAGAGTTGAGTGAAATACAATACTTTCTAAATCAGAATCTTTATTTAACCAACGAATCCCAAATATTATAAAAAATTAATGAACGTAAGAGCAAATAGAATAGATAAAATAACTAAATGTATTATTTATTTTATAATAACACATTAAAAGGGTTCACACTGTTTTATTAATACAAAATTAATCATGTTTTCTGGGTTTTCCCATTTTTACAGACAATTTAGAGAATGGTAAAATGACTAGTGTGCAGTCATGTTATCGAATCAGTGTGATTATTTATTCAGTTGGCTTTTTCTTCTGTGTAAATACCTGTTATATAAACAATGCAGTTTAATTTATCATTTTATTTTTTATACTTCCTGAAATTAATAGGTCAAAGTACTAAAAAAACAATGTTGAAAACCTTACGGAATATTTGTATTGTTACATAAAATGTTCCACATATTAATTGAGATTTTAGGGCTTTAGTAGAAAAACTTAAATAAAAACACCATAGTGATTGATATAGCTATGAAAATAACTTGGAAGGTTTCCAACTATAATTGTTTCAGAACTGTGAATTGTAAGTTTCCGAAAACATAAATATTGCACCAAACAAAACAAACAAAAACTTTAAAGTGTATTCCCTTAACTCTTTTTGTTTAATAAAGGAAACGATGCTGAACCATTACTCTCTTTGTGTTTAAATGTGTGTTAGATTATTTATACTTCAGAAGACAGAAGATGTCACCTTTTTGCATTGGATTCTTACCACATTTTCTCTATCTTGATTAAATTTACACTTATTAGTTTATTTTCCCTTTTTCTTTATTTTGATCACTTTTCATTATTATAAAATTATTTATTCATTGGACCACCCTATTGTTAAACACCTTTATATTTACAAATTAGGAAGAATAATCAAAATGTTGGCATACATTTATAATCCAAGTGCCAATAACTTATTTTGCTAATTTATTTTCAGACTATGTGAACTTCATTGCAAGTTACTGCTAAAATATATTCAATCTGATTTATTGGTGATTAAAGGTTTCAAACTCTGTTCTCTTTTGACAAATAAGGGGCTTGATGTATCATGAAAATTACTGTGATATGTCGTGTTTTGTATGTGAACTTTTGAACCTAATTTGTTGGTGATACACAGTGATGCAGAGTAAATAAATAAATAAATAATAATAAAAAAGCGGTTTCCCCCCCTAATTTATGCATTTATCACCTGAATTTACTTGTGTATACATCCATTCAAAGTCCATTTTTTTCAACCTAAGTAATATAACCTCAACATATACATTTTTTATATAACTGCCTACTAATGTTTCTGAGTATCTTAGCTCTCACTTTCATTGACTACATTTTTGTTTTATGTTTGGTTATCAATTATTTCTGTAACAATAACTCAGAGTAATCTAAAGCCGCACACACACAATAGGCCAACAAATTCATTAGCTTAATGTGTATGTAGAAACGAACACCACCAAACAAACACATTTACTTAATGTGTATGTAGAAACAAACACCAGCAAACGCATTCATTCACCTTCGAAAAAATGTGCCCACTGGTCAGTACATCAAAGGATGTTCACTAGCAGGCTGTTGATAGTGTACCCGTAATAGGGAACATCAACAGCAAGTTGAACAGAATTTGTTTTTATATGTGGCTATGGAGTGGAGTAATACTCTTGTATTACAACTCACTGAGTTATACCACAAACATGAGGGTCTCTGGAATCCAACTTACAGCGATTATAAGCTTAGATTTAAAAAAAAAACCTAGACACCTGTAATTAAATAAATGAACCATTAAATGTACCACTATAGGGCCTATCGTTCTCTACTTTAAAAACGCTGAACAAATTCGACCAAATGCATTCGCTGCCTTTCGTTCACCTAGTGTATAAGTGGCTTAATAAGAATCATTCAAGATAAAGGATGTGGCATTTTCTTGTACTAGCACAGAAAATGTATTTGCATACAGTGATATTGTTATTACTTTGAAATAGTGTACACAAATGCTTCTGTATTCCTTGCCAATAATATGAGTCAGATTATAAACATAAGTTAAAGTATAATAGAAACAAATATATTAAATGACATTAACAAGTTCAAAATGTTTTTAAATTTAAATGATATAAGACATATTTACATTTAAAAAAAAAATCCAAATAGCAAGATAAGAAAATGCAACCAACATTAAAGATAACTAATTTCAAGCTATTAATAGTATTAATATAATTTTTATTAGTATCATTAGTTAAGGGGGCTTCTGGAAGAAAAAATAAATATATTATATAAGTTTTAAAATTAGTGTTTGGAACTTTTAGATCTATGTAATAATTTTATTTTGTATAATTTGAACTGTGTATAATGTTTTGTGATGGTGCAGGCAACTTTGTGTTTAGTGGTTATTTGTGGTGTATGTGCATTTTTAAACGTCGTCTAGGCCACATACCATGTGCATCTCGGTTCTCAGCAGTGATAGTGTACTGTTTTGTCATATCTGAGACCATCGGTAGCTGGCTACACTTTAAAAATGTCTGCATATAAACTTTTAGAACAGGGCTAGATGATGTATCAGCATGTGTATGTTTCACAAATGATAAATTAACAAAATCGTGTGCGCACGTGTTTATTGTGACCACCAAAATATTATGCGGTCAAATTCACTACCAAACATTTGGTCCACCTGGACCGGATTTGATCTTTCACGTCTTGTATTTTGATTACATTATATTTTATTTCCTAATTGATAAATATCTGAATTGTCGTGTTTCCTTGAATGTGTTCTTTTGGACTAACCCAGTTTATGGCATAATTCACATATGCAATTACATAAGTGTATAGGGCTTAACAAACTCAAAACTTGTTGTATCTGCTGTTTACAACTATTTTGTTTGCTCTTTATTGTAATTTGCATGTGTGAATCAACATAATGATATTTATATTATGTTCATTTAGCTAAAATGGCTGCCATAAAGTAAAATTGGACACTTTCAAATGCCAGAATGTGGACCTACCCCACAGTGAAACACTAACATTTTGTTCATTGATAAATGCAGCCGAATATATAAGCAAACTTTTGCTATAGATAATAGTGTTTAAAAAAAATGTGTTTTCATGTTTCTTGTTTATTTTGCGAGTTACTAACCCCACAATGCCAAATACAGTATTTGACACTACAATGATCAAGCTCACACACGTCCAGAGCCAAATTAAACACACTCAAACTTTAGCTAAAGCCTGTGATAACTGTGAGCTATTTAAAATTACTTGTCTGGATCAAAATGTGTTGCGCGAAGCCTTTACAGTATAGTTCAAAAGAGAAAACTCAAAACAAACTTGATGCAAAAGCAAACAAAATGAGATTTGTTAACTTTGACATTGTGTATTGCTACATAATGTTCCCCTTAAAAGTGTGTGAATGCCATGAAGTGTCTCGATTCATTGATGCAATAGTGATCTACATCAAGTTTGCCTCGCATAAACCTTCCAACCATCCAGTTTAGCTAGCACATTTCAATGGTGATCTAACCTGTGTACAAGCTTTTATAGTACATTTGAAACTCTTGTTGCCAAATACATCACTATCTCCAATATTGAGAGACTAACCTATCTTAAGTTATCAGTGATTGGTTAGTCACTGTCAATAGTGTAGACCTTGCCACTCACCAATGAGAATTATTCTGTGGCATGCTATTTGTTAGTAAGATGTTATGATAGTAAACGTCTTAGTGTGTCGCAACACATCGATGCCTTCTTGCTAATTCCACCCATGTCAGCTGAGTTTCCTAGCTTGTTGCACTTCTTACTATCCATACTAAGGGAGAATTTAGATGTGTTACGTTACATGCTTTGGTGATTCCTGTAGTTAACTGGGATTTGATCCTTCTCCATCTCTTCATCAAGGAATTAAACATCAAACTTCAAAAAATGAGTGGGAGCTCACTTTCGTTAACATTGAACTAAACACTATTGTCAACTTAAAACTTCTTTGAAATACATTTTCAGTCTTATCAAATCCATATCACAGTGAAAGGTCAAACAACCCTTAAGGTCAACCTTTAGTGGCAGCAGTGTTTGATATCAACCAGAGTTGTTCATGGTTAACACATCAACTGTGGGTCTACAGTGTGTTTTATGTAATGCCCCTCACCCATTCAACAAATGTCCAGAGTAGAGCAAGAACCCAAGAGAATGCTTAACTTTGGTCAAGCAATCTAGGCTTTGCCTAAACTTCCTCACCAGATCGCATCAATCTGCACAATGTCCGTCATTCTCTTGTGTCAAACTTGTGATGTCAAGCATCATTCCTCTCTATATGTTTCAGAAATGTCTGATTCTAGCACACTTCATAATCACTCATCAGAACTAAACAGGCCTAGAAACCCAAAATAGTGCTGTAGCTCCAACCAACATCATTGTATCTTTTGCGGAAGTAATTCACCAGTTGACCATTTTGTTGTCCATGGTGCTTGTGGAGGCAGAAGACATATCAGGATGGTATCAAGTTATCAAAGCCAATCTGGATCTTTAAGTGAGCCACATTCTATTGTATAACAATTTTCATCTCCAAAAATGAAAGTACTTGGTTTATTAATTTGAAGAAATGTGAAAACACTTCTCCCATAGAAAGTCATCTAACTGTGTTGTGAAGTAAAAGTTTATCATACTCATTTATTTCCTCTTCAAAAAATTACTTAAATGCTCTCCGGTTAAGTGCACATGATCATATCATACTGACAAAATGTACAACTATAATGTGATTAAAATTCATGTCTCTATCACACTAAGCCTCTAAGGGAATGATGCAGCGATATGAAAATAGCTTTTGTTCTAAATACTGTTAATGCAAAGAAAAACAGCCATTTTCTCTTTATTAGCATTGCCGGAGCACCATCAGTGCATATACTTTCAAGTTAATCCCATTAAACTTTACTCCCATCTACATTACATTTTTCAATGCAGTTTTTTACTTCCTCAAAAATATCCATTTCGGTTGATGAGGTTGATGATTGACATAGCCCTAAGAGTTCTTGAAACACGTCAAAGTTTTCATTTATGCACCTTACAAACACGAGCAATTGAGCATAATTAGTATCATCACAGCTCTCGTCTATTGCAAGTGAAAGTATTTGGAAATAGCAGTTGTACGTTTTATTGGTTTGACACATCAGGGTTGCTACAAATACACAGAAATTGAAAATTCCCTGACTTTTGGGCAAAAAATCTACAAATGATCTCCATACATTTTAAGAACATGCACTTCAGCCCATATTACTAAACTCTATAGTTTTGGTGAACATTAAGAGCATATTATGAGCATTCATTATCATCATCATCATCATCATCCAGCGTTTTCACATCTGCGGGTCATCTGGCACATCCTCTTACATTCCTGTCAATCTCTTCAAACTTCTCCCCCAGCCATGCGTCTCTAGTCCACTCCTTTAGCTTCCATGTCCTTCTGCGCTTGGTCCATCTATCTTATCCCTGGTCTTCCACTAGGTCTTCTACCCTTCTCTTTTTTCTATAAGACTTTCTTAGGCATTTTGTCGTCCTCCATTCTCCTTACATGACCTAACCGTAGCAACCTTTTCCTCTTCAGTGTCTCATCTAACAATATAACTCTTAAACCATCACTAATTATTTCATTCCTTATCCTGTTTCTTCTTGTTACATTCTCAATGCTTCTCAGGAATCTCATCTCTGCTGCCTGCAATCTACTTAAATCTATCTTCGTCCATGTGCATGTTTCAGAGTCATATGTCAGTATTGAATGATAATATGCCTTATATAACAAAGTTTTGGCCTCTTTTCTTATAATCCACCGCCAGATTATATCCTTATGATCATTAAGAAAGCTAAAGGAAATAAGGTGTATTTGACAAGGACCTGTGAGATTTTCAAGCCAAGCCTAAATTAGATACTCAAACTTTATAGGCTCCATTTACAGCTTCTTGAGAAAGGTCATTTCTTTTCCTTGCAGTGTGTGTCAGATGGAGACATTGTTTACTCTTCTTTATTCTTGTTGGAGATGTGGTTTGTGAAATAATACATTGTTAGAGGGGGAAGCAAGGAAGAGTGTGAAAAAACCCAGAACAAAGAGTGTATTGTGCAGATGGCCATTGGAATGTCAAGGTCAGCAAATGAGTAAATAAATAAGTTGTTGAATGAAGGAGAGTATGAAGAGTAGATAACAAAAATTAATAGGAAAGGCATATCTCTGTAGGGCTGTTAGAACACAAATAAACTTAGTGTATGAGTGTATCAAGCACAGTGTGATGCAAAAATGTTCTAAGTATATCTAAAAATCATTATAGATCTACCTCATCACTCTGGTAGGTGTTCAGCACCAAGTGAACGGAAGGGCAGGGAATTGAAGGGGTGAGGGAGTGTTTACATATTTGAGAACTTCCTGAAAAGCTCGCTCATGATCAACTCTAACTAAAAAACTTGAGCTCACAGATCCCTAGTGTTTGATTTCTTTCAAAGTGGTTTAAAATTCAGATATACATATTTTTTCCCCTTTCAAAATGATTAAATGTTAAGGGTGTGGACTATATTCAGTAGCGGCTTTTTTCGGGTCATTTAAGTAATAGTCCATTGTTTAATTAACATCAATGATGTTATAGTGCAGTATGTAAAATATAAATATATACTATCAAATTATTTCAGACATGCTGAGCTTGCATGTTCCTAGTTTGCTTTATGAAAACAATAGATATGAGTGTCAAATCACTGAAAATAACAAAAATCAAAAGACAAGAAGGTCAAAATCCACTTACCAAAAAATTGCAGGCCTACAGAATAACAATAAACACACAAATTTAGGTTAACATATAAGTTTTAGTATTATGCTGGACAGAACATTCAACATGAATGGAAGAAACTAGAACCACATTTTTAGTATTGACTGTCAAGCCTAATGGGAAGACCTAGACGCAGATCAGGATGTTACACTAGAATGGACCTGAAAGAAATCAGATGTAATGAGATGGACTGAATAGAACTTTTATCAAGATAGTGATAGGTGGCATACTTTTCTAAGTGAAGCAATGGACTTTCGATTTTCTAGTGCCATGGAGTAGGTGTTTTATTATTTATTTAATATTCAGATAAGATTCCAAAAATGACCTTTTCTCCAGCACAAAAGTATAATAACACGCATAGTCATTTGGTTCTTGTTATTACCTGTTCATAGGCACCGGAATTGAGCTAATTATAAAAACATCTCATTATATTTTAGTCTTTGTTCAACTTCTTGTACTGAAGAAAACATTCAACAAAGCCTGACATTTTATTTCTTATTTTGTGATTTTAATGTTATTCTGTGTCTCTCTTGCTGTCACCTTATTTATTCTTATTTTATCACCTTCAATATTCATTATACTTGTATTATGTTCATGACACAAGCTCAGGGTTATTTGTGCTTGGGAACACACTTGTACTAAGTTGGAACTAGGAAATATTGTCCAAGTACTAATCCAAACTCATACGTCTCCAGGTGTGGTAGAGTAGCGCATTAATGCATAACACCTTAACAGTATGGGCCATGGCACAGCACCAAGATTGCTTTATAAAAATGGTAAAATGTAAAAGAAAATTAATTATGAAAATATCTTCCCTTATTTATCTATATTTAGTAAAATACCCCTTTGAGATTTGCGAAATTAATGATAAGCATCTCAGTTTTCCAGAATCATCCCTGGACACTTCTAATGAACAAGGAGATATTACAAAAAACAAAATAATTACAGTTTTAGTCTTAGATGTTGTATTACAAATTTGCTAATTTTATACTTGTGGCATTATTTAACCTGGATTCTAATACAATGTTTTATTTGAGAAAACCATTAAAAGAGTACAGAGTACATATCATTACTCAGAAATCTCCTTTAACATATTCTCTAGGGAAGGGGGGATGTAGGTATTATAACAATTAAATATTCTTAAAAGCTAATTTTGTTGTCATGATTATGATATGTGGAGACTTGAAGTGTGACAGGGTTGTTTGAAATTTGAGGAAAATAACTAGTACAGAAAAAATTATCTTTGCTAAAGTAAGATAGTAAATAGTTTTTTTGTTTAGTAGGATTTCTGATAACTCCTTAACTTGAAATAGATAGCACCTCCATATCACCCATTATCCTCAGTTTTTTTGTTAAATGACCAGAAAAAATGGTAAATTTATAACATTATAATTCCATATACATTTTTTGGTAGGGATGTGCTAAACTAAAAAATTCAAGATCAAGACGAGAAAAAAAACACACGTTTCAATCTCATCTCAAAAGTTCGAGAAATTTGGGAGTGGGGGGAGAAACTAAACTAAAAGATTTACAAACCAAACCAAGAATTTGTTATTTTTTGTAATATTTGGTAATATCGTGAAGACCCAAAAATTAGGCTGTACTTTTTGCCCAAAAACAGACTTTATAAAACCGTGTGTTGGACTCTTGGCTAAAACGTAACAAATATCACAACTTTGAAGACTGCATATAGTTATATCAATATATTGTATTGAAACATAATTGTAAAAATATATAGCTTGGAGCCAAAATGGCTGATGAAATGAAATGGTCAAATCTTCTATATTTTATTTTATTTTTCTGAGATATTTTAAAGATTTTTTATTGCAGCTTGTTGCTCAATATTGTTTTTCTATTGGGTCAAGAATTTAGTGTAGTTGTTTACTAAGTTTGGAAACTTGCACATGGCCAATAATCTAGACAAAAGCATCTCTTTGCATTGATTAAGAAATAGGTAGTTTAAAACACAAATCTAAAAATATTAGTAACAAGAGCATTAGGTAAGTAAAAAAGATAATAAGTCTAATTGTGAGCTTTTTTTTTTTTTTTTTNGTTCGTCAAACAGTGAAACTGTTTTAAAGAGTAGAGGCATGATTAAGAAAAGTTTTTTTTGAACCAACTATAATAATATCCAATGTAAGAATTAGCCAAAATGTCAATAGGATTTTAGCACTCCATAAAATCAATATTCATTTTAACAAACATAATTAATAATGCTTTTTAGTTTCAAAAGAAGTTTTCTCGTCTTGTTCTCAATATGTTTTCATATTATCACCTCAATCTTGTCTCTAATTGAAAAAGTGATTCTCGCACATCCCTATTTTTTTGGCAATATTTAAATATATATTATATACTGTAATTAAATTTCATTATGAATAATTTTTATAAACTTGCTGCTATTAACACATTAAGATATATAGCAATAGATGAAGTAGCTCTATATATTTTAACATATATAAATTAGTGAAATTTGTGCGTTTTGTATATATGTGACTCTTAAATTATGGAACATTTTGTAACAGATGCTAATTTTATATTGTACTTGTCTCTTCATAAACATGGTCATCTTCACTATTTACAAGCAACAATGCAAACATTAACTTTGGTGTCTGTCTACTATGATCATTATTATCTAATGATTTAATTTTCAATTTACATGCACTATTAACATCACAACTTTAGTTGACTGTTTCTTTTCTTTTTTGCGGGTTACCACCTTTCAAAGCTATATCATTTGTCAAGAAATATGAGTTGTGTGTTCAGATAAGTTAATGAATAATTTTTAAAGGAATTTATTAAACTATTACAAATTAGCAATGTTAAAACATATTTTAAAAAACTAGTTTGATATCCTGTTGTTTAGAAATGTTGTTGTGGTCTACTAATTTATAAGCCAATATAGAATCTCTAGCCTTTAAGTAAGGATTGATAATAAGTGGAACACAACACTAAATTCATAATTTTTTACAAGATTAAATTTGTAAAGAAACAAATAAAGTTATGTGTTGTTAATGACAAAACCGCTAAAAAAAATAAAGGTCTGGTAACAAAGTTAATCCTCTCATAACATGTTTGTGATTTATCAAGAAAAAAAAATCTTATACACACCATGTAAAATTCTTTGAAAATTGCACATATTATCTCTACAGAATCATACAAAATGTGAAACTAAACAATTAACGATAGTTTGCATTACACTTTAGGTACACTTTTGGTGACATTCTTTGATTTCAAGTAATGTTTACAAAACAAATGTAGTCATTGTGATTAAATCACATGACAAGCCTTGAACATTATATATTGGCACTCTTACACATCACATTATGACTATTCTGGCGAGAAAGACAACAAACCATCCAACAACTTTCTTCTTTTCTAAGAGAAAGAATCCATTCATTCACGATAAACATTCAAAGAACCCCAATTAAATGGCAATAACGTTTAAACAAAATGAAATGTCGGAAAACACTTGTGTAGATAAAAGTAATGTACACAGACAGATGTGCCCTCGCATAACTACCACAAACTTGTGTTCTTGTTAAGAGTAGAGATTTGGTGGTTCTTGGTTAAGGAATGTTAATATCAAAAAGTGGATGAAAACTTTATGACTATTTCATGCTAAAATTTTAAAAATCCAAAGCTAATGAGCTGTTTGGTTTGTGTCTAAAAATGGCACACGCTGCACTCACCCAAGGCCCTCACTACAACCTGTCCAGTCGGAAACTATCCTCTGTGGCCGGATCTGTGATCGCGTTGATGTCCGGGTCTGTCAACATTTGCAATCCATCAAAGTCGATGGGACCGAGGCCTTCTCTTAATGCTTCATCTGAAGGAAAAAGGTCAGTGTCGAAGGAACCCGACATCGCCGAGCCCAAGTCTTTAACAAACTCTTGCCTGGAGAGGTCATCTCCTGTGCTCGAAGAGAAGTCTATTCAAACAGTATAGCAATAAAGCATTATTATGAGATATTTTCATTCGATACAAAAATGTAACCATGATAAACTAGCAAAAACAAATTATAATTCAGGCTACCAAATTGACACATTTTTTTTATAAACGATTCAAGTCTCTTGCTCGGAACACAAGCATTATATTAATTTAGTATTGTCACACACAAAAACTCTACAACAAGAGAACATTTAAATTAATTGCAGGGCTTTCAGCACTTTAACCTCATTAAAAAAAGGAACTAAGGGACCAAAATTTTCAAAAAACGAGACTTTAAGGGACCAGCATTTTTTGAGTTAAAGAAAATGATCGAACAACTCAGATTTTTTGTGTGTGTTAAAACGCCCAATTATATGCCAGTTAAGAGAACATCTGAAATGTATGTCAAATGTAATATTGATTAATTATTAAATGGAATAAAATGATAAATATTTTACTCTACAGGTTATTTATACTAGATATTATTATAATTTTGAATTGTTGTTGTGTGTTGTGTAGCTGCTTGCATGCTTTTTATCGGCATGCCAGTAAATTACATGGTGTTATATTTTCTTGTGCTTGTGACACAAAGAGAGTGATGTGGGGTGTTGGGTGACTTGCGAATGGATGGCCATGTCCAAACATACTCTGCTAGTAGCTGGTGTGCCAGTTAAATAAAGTGTTCAGTTTTCTCAGAAGTACATATATGTCATTTTAAGATAATTTTTGTTGCTGCTTACTTTTTCTTGTCGCATTTCTTTTAATACACAATTGGAAGCGCCATGACTTAAATGCCTGGTTATCCAATTTTTCTCCCAAATCAGTTTGTTTTGTTTCTTTTTTTTGCTGAACTTTTCTAATTGAATTTACATTCATTTTTACATTATCACTCAAATCAGTTTGTTTCTAATTTCTGAAACTTCCATTTCTGGCAGCTACTAGTATAGGACTGAGAATAGTTCAAGCAACTAGCATGCTTAGTTAGCACGTGTAGTCGTTCCTACTGGTATGCCAAGTACTCCCTAAAAGTATGCTTTGTCCCTGACACGTGTATCTGCGGCTTAAGTGGTTTTGACATGTTTGGTGGATACAGGAGATTCAAATGTCAAGGCAGTATTTGAATAGAAAGTTGCAGGGGAGAAGACCAGTCGGGTGTCCTAAGAGGTGGTTGGACCAGATTAAAGAAACTTTGAGAGCAAAGGGAAGACATGGGAATTTTAGTTAGAGAGGAAACACATCAGGACAGAAATAAATGAAGGCACATCATTTGAAAAATTCCTACCCAGCTTGATGATGATTATGATGATGGTGATGATGATGATGATGATGATGATAATGATGATGAACCCTGATTTGTTGATTGAAGATGGGGTGAATCCCACTTCAAAAAAATCTTTATACAGATATGAATCTTGCTTTAATGTATTTTAGTAACGAATATCAGGGCATAGCTTAAAATTATCTTTGATTTAGGCTCATTTCTCTGTTTGTTTTGATTTCAAAAGAGTTAACAAATTTAATACATTTACACAAAAGAGTATCCTACAATTGGTGAAGGAATGAGCAGTACCATGTTGGATATATACAAGAAAATCGTTTACACTTTTGGGCCCTTATGTATCAAAAGGTTATTCAAAAAGTTCAGAGATTCAAACTACAAAGGCAAAAGTAAAAAATATGTCAATGTACCTGTGAGGATGATGTCAGGAATACTGGAGGGTGTGTTGGGAGTTTGAGGTGTGGTCTGCTGTGTACTACCCCCACTGGGGTTCATAGTCACTGGACGGTTGTACTGCAGCTGAGACGGAGATTGGCTGTAGTAACCAGGGTCTGTTGACAGCTCTTGCGTCAATCCATCTTCTGGACTGCCATGGCTGAGCGCCTGAAACCCCAAAGAAAGTTTTACCCTTTACACACAGTTTGCTCTTAAAATGGCCAATAGGTTCATTAGATTTTCAAAAGAATAATTTATAAAATATGTGTCTCACCTTGAGTGTGTATTTTACAATCATAAAATAAAAGCGAGTAGAAAGTTCATTACCTACATTATCTTTACATTTCAACAACTATTTATGTTTGAGTATTTAATAGTAAAGGGACACTTGAACCCTCAATTCCTTTTGTATTAGAATGACTCAAGATTCCTAAAAATCTAAAAAGAGTATCTCAAATACAATTATGAAGACCCTGACTAAAATAACAAATCTAAGCAATTGGTAAAAGGAATTATGGAAAGACTTGTGTAGTTGGAAGAGTAACAACATTTTGCAC